>CAUYPK010151567.1:0-43203 GCA_963574355.1 Loris lydekkerianus
GACCTCATGGCCCTGTAGGATGATTGGTGACCAAGAGGACAGCATGATTGGTTTCTGTTGTGCCTTTCACATCCCCAGACTCACTCACTGTCCTTCTAGGTATGATGAAGATCACAGTGGTGATGACAAAGTCTTCCTGGAATGAGATTTTCAGGCTTATTCTTAGTTACTAGATTGAATTACTTGCTTTAGAATAAGACTTTATATAGTTAGATACTTGGCATTTATACTTTTCCTTGAACACATTTATTGAGCACCTATTGTGTACCTGGTCCTGTGCTAGGCTGAGGAGGCATTCACTGTCTGTGTCTCTTGGGATCTTACTGTCTAATAACAGTGGGATAGATGCAGTGTGGACAGGATCAAAGGAAAGAGGACTTTCAAGAAGAGAGCATGGCACCTGCAAAGGCTCAAAGGCAAAAGACAGGTTAAGGTATCAGAGTTAATTGGAGGTAGGAAGAATAGTTGATAGGCTTCTATCGTAATCTAGTTGAGAGGAGTGGCAGCCTAAACTAGGTACTGGATAGATTCAACAGAGGCTTGGGAGGTAGAATAAATGAGATTTGGACGTTGGCTGCTCGTGAGGAGCGAAGGATCTGGGCAATACAAGAACTTTGCTCAGTGTCTGGTGCAGAGGTGCCTGGCCATGCCATTGAAGGAGATGGAGAAGTTGGGAGGTTTGAGGGTTGCATGGAGGGGGGGATTAGATTGCAGTGTGTGTAGTCCATTGTCCTAACCAGAGTGTAAGTTCAGCAGGGCCAGGGGCTTTGCTTCCCCAGCACTTAATGCACACATGTTTTAGAGTATTAAATTTGAGTACTGCTGGAAAAGTACAATGAGGTTGAAGTATGGACTCAGCATTAGAAGCATGAGACATGGGGTAACATGTAATTTTGCTGAAGTACACATTTGAAGCGTACTTGCTATGAGAATAGATTTATGAGCTAGTGAGTGATCTGAGTGCTGAGCTTTCATATTGCAGGTTAGCTTTGTTGTTTTCAGCTCATTTTTAAATACATGGTAATTGCGATCATTTCACCTGAGGAGGTGGTGAGGATTTTAGTGATGCAGTGACATTTCTCAATGAGCTCACATGGAGAGCTTTTCCCACTACACCTGCCTTCAGCAGCCTGCTCTTCTCCCACACCATTCATAGTATGGTGGGATTGCACAGCAACTTCCATCCTTTTTAAACATAGGGGTTTCTTTTTAATATCTGTTTTTCTTATCTCCACATCTACTTGCAGTAGTTGTACCCAGATTGCTCCCTGGATTGAGAAAACTGTGCTGCCAAGTTTGGTGGACCCAGAGCGCTCCCAGATGGAGAGCTCAGGGCAGTCCCTTGTGAATGTTCAGGGCCTGCTCTGGCTGGTGAGCTTACCACTCAGGCCTCGTCAGGTGCTGCTGTTTATCTTACCACAATAAAGGAATCTTTGGCCTCCTTTTCACTGTGCTGGATGCTTTACATTTGTTACCTTATTTTTAATCATCACTACAACCCTCGAGTTATTTCCATTTTATAGATGGGAATAGTGGAGAGAATAGTAATTGGTCAAAGATCAGTGGCAAAGCCAAACCCTCTTCCATTTGTGTATCTCTCAAAATAGAGAGTCAAAGAATATGATTGCAGCTGAGCAGATAGCAGGAGCTGGTGCTCCTGTTATTGAGTTCTTAAAAAAGCTCCTGGGAAGAAGGCTTGTCTACATAATCGGAAGCATGCATCTCTCTGGGCTCTTATTGGCAGGTTCTGATTGGAACTGACTCCATCACAAACCTGCATAAGCTGGAGCAGGTGTCCAGTGATGAGGGTATTGGGACCCTGGCGGAGAACCTGCTGGAGGCACTGCGGGAACACCCTGACGTAAACAAGAAGATCGATGCAGCCCGTAGGGAGACACGGGCTGAGAAGAAGCGCATGGCCATGGCCATGAGGCAGAAGGCTCTAGGCACCCTGGGCATGACGGTAAAGACACTAGCCGAGTCCCCATGTTCTTGCCCACAGTGTTGTGGGGATGGCCGTGGGATAGCCCTGTCCTTCAGGACTGACCTGGGTTGGGAATGGTGAAGGTGAAGTAGCTAAAACTGACGTAAATTAATCCAAGGCACTTAACCAATAAGCGGGGGGCAGGGTTTTGAACCCAGTTCTGTTTGACACAAAGGTCTCTGTGCTCTTTTCACTGTCCCACCATGGAGGAAGCAGTAGGTCTACACGATCCTTCTTCAGACCAACAAACTTGAGTGTCAGTAGTTTTAAAACTCACATGGGAACAGTAGATGAATCATAATGCAACAGCTTTGTCAGCTGAGACTTGGTATTGCTGGGCACAAAGAAAGGGGGCTTTTCTGATGGCAAGTGGCAACTGGCCAGGATTCCAGCTGGATGATTCCCTCTGCTTCAGTGGCTCCTATAGAAAGAGGAGGATGGCAGAAGAGTCTGGGTCTTTACCCCTTATTAGAAGACAACTGAAGGGCCCTTCTCTTTGCAGAGTCCTTTCAGTGTACGTGGAAGGGTGGCCCTGTTCCTGAGCATCCCGAGTTAGGGTGGGAGGAAATCCCTTCCTGATGTGCCTCCTGGTTTCCCCTACAGACTAACGAAAAGGGCCAGGTCGTGACCAAGACAGCGCTGCTGAAGCAGATGGAGGAGCTGATTGAGGAGCCGGGCCTTACATGCTGTATCTGCAGGGAGGGGTACAAGTTCCAGGTAGCGTTTGGGGCCTGCAGTTGCTCCCGAGGGTGTGGGCTTCTGTGGCATAGCCTGGCCCCTTGTTCTAGGTGGTGTCCCTTACCCGCAGGCCCTTTTGTTCTAGAGAGGCCAGGGTCGAGTCAAGCCTTGCATTAGGAGACTGACAAAAGGACCAATTGTCCTCTCTTAAGAGAGGAAGGCAAACTGATCAGACATTAGTTTTCATTATCTTCATCATTGTCATCAAATGCCCCTCGTAGGATTCTCTCTGTTAGGCTTCATGCTCAGCGCTTTATGTACACCGGGTGATTTCACAAAGGTCTGTGTCCAGCCAGTTTCTTGCCCAGTAGACCCAGGTACTGACCATCACCCAGTCTCCTGAGTACTTCATGGTTTGGAGCAACCCAAGTCTCAAGGCTTTGCCCAAGCTCCTTCTGTCTGCTTCACCTCCTTCCAAAGCCTGACTTGGGGTTTCACCTCACCTCTCTTTTCTGTGTTGTCATCTTTGCAGCCCACAAAGGTCCTGGGCATTTATACCTTTACTAAGCGAGTGGCCTTGGAAGAGATGGAGAATAAACCACGGAAACAGCAGGGCTACAGTACCGTGTCCCACTTCAACATTGTGCACTACGACTGTCACCTGGCTGCTGTCAGGTAGGCCCTGGCTCTCGCGGAGTAGGTCCTCCTCTCCCACGTCAGGTAGGCCTTGGCTCCTAGGGAGTGCCTTGAGGGGGACTGTCATGGCCTTCCTCTCCCTGCGTGTGCTTCAGCTCCAGGCCTGCATTCCTTCAGAGGCTCTGGCTCCTCAGTCTCGGGGCAGGAGGGCGTTCTACCTTAAACCATGTAGGCTTTTGAGCTATTCTTGCCATATCTGGAAAATATGCTTTGGCTTTGGCCCAAGGCTTATGAAAGCAATCTTATTTACCTGACTCAGGGAAGCTAGCTGTGTCGGGGTCACATATGGCTAATTCTCTCCACAGGGTCAGGAGTCTGGGCTAACCTACTTCTTATTGGCAAATGCTTCCCCAGCCCACTTACCCAGGTGTGTGGTTTCCAAATTAATTCCAGCAGCCATTTGTCCCTGCCGCCCACCCCATCCAGGTTGGCTAGAGGCCGAGAAGAGTGGGAAAGTGCCGCTCTTCAGAACGCCAACACCAAGTGCAATGGGCTCCTTCCAGTCTGGGGACCCCACGTCCCTGAATCAGCTTTTGCCACTTGCTTGGCAAGGTGAGTGTTGAACTTTTTCCATGGTAGAAAAAGGGGAGATTCCTAGGAACTGGTGGAGGATCAGCAGTCAGCCCACACTTGGGTGACACTGTTGCCTGTCACTGTCACTGGGAGTCCAAGTCTTTCTGCTGGCTGACTGGGGAGCTATCCAGGCACATAGGGGTTGGTACATGGGATGGCCTGACATGTGCACCCAGAGTGAAGGAAACTAGCACCCTCAGCTTCTGGGCACTGTAAGAAACTTCTGGTTATTTGCTGCCGTCCCTCCTTTGTTCATCTTACAACAGATGCAGGACCCCTGACTTCATCCTTGAGGGCAGAATTCCCAGAGTTCACTTCCATGGTGTGTCACTGTGAGATTTAAATAAGGAAAGTGGGTTGGTGGCCGAGGGATATCAGGCTCCTTTTAAGACCTTCATGGTGCTAAACATCCAGACTGAAGCTTCTTTGAGATCTTGTGCAGTGTCCTTGTGGAATAGTACCCCAGCCCAAGTCCTCCTTTACAGCTCAGGCATAAAGTGTACCTGCCATGAAACAGGCACCTGGCAGTAATAATGCACAGCATGCTGAGGTGCTGACCGTGTGCCATTACACACACTGCAGATGGAGAAATTAAGAGGCTGGGAGGTTAGGCAACTTACTCAAGATCACCCAGTTAGTAAGAGGCAGAGCCCAGATAGATGGGAATGTATATTGATATAGGAAAAGACCTTTTATTTGGAGGTTGAGGAGTCAGTCAGAATGGATAAAAATTACTCCAAATGTGGCCATGCTATGGCCTGTGACATTTGTTCATCAAGAAATGGGGTCCCAAGAGTGGTGGGTTCTCATGAGAACTTGGAGAGCTTCACATTGTTACAACAAAA
The DNA here is from genome assembly GCA_963574355.1 of Loris lydekkerianus. Classification (NCBI taxonomy): domain Eukaryota; kingdom Metazoa; phylum Chordata; class Mammalia; order Primates; family Lorisidae; genus Loris; species Loris lydekkerianus. Next base: position 4,777 of record CAUYPK010151567.1, read on the forward strand.
ATGAAAGTGTCTTAAGTCTTGTCTTCCTGCTGGTCCTGCTTTTGTCCTCCCTTTTCTTTCATCCTCCTCATCGGTTAACCTTTGCAGCGACCAGTATAGTGGAGGGTGGGGTGAGCCTCTTTGGAAGCCTCTGCCTTCCAAACTGGGTTTTCAGCAGGAGACGCACTCCGCTTCCATGTTTGTTCTGCTCCCCCCTAGGCACAACACTTACCTCCAGGAGTGCACGGGCCAGCGGGAGCCCACGTACCAGCTCAACATCCACGACATCAAGCTGCTGTTCCTGCGCTTCGCCATGGAGCAGTCGTTCAGCGCGGACACCGGTGGGGGCGGCCGGGAGAGCAACATCCACCTGATCCCATACATCATTCACACTGTGCTTTACGTCCTGAACACGTCAGTATCCTGTGTGCAGGTGGCATTTGGTCTGACCCATCCTGCATCCCTCTACCCAGCATGATCCCCCCGCTGGTCCATATCCTCCTGTTAGTTCCAGAGCAAATATCTGACCCAAAGCAGCCTTTTTAATGAGGCAGGGGTATTCATTGTGGCTTTCTGGGATCATGTAGAATAAAGCTATCAGGGCAACTTCCTTTCTAGAATTGTCCTATCTCTCCCCATGGGCAGTCGAGGATGTTCCTTGGGCTGACCTTCAGCACATGGGGAATCAGGAAATGGAAGAAGCCAGACCATGGAAGCCTCTACGTCTGTGTAGCCACCACTTCTACCTTCTAGGTTATTTCCTTTCATGGGAAGAGGCCATGGGTCAGAGCCACACCACAGTCATTAGTGAAGGGCATGCAGGTTGTTACATGAAGGGGGCATAGCAGAGCTGAGGACCCAGCTCATAAATGGGAAACTGGGTTTGTTATCCCTGTTTTCTCTCCAGCAAGTAACACTTCTGGCAAGTGTGAGGGGAAAGGGATGCAGGGAGGACTGAGGATTATGTGGGGAAGTCAACGGAGAGGAAGGGAGCCAGGAAGAAAGAAGATGTGTATTTTTGTCCATGGGCGTGTTATGGAACAGTTAGGTTAAACTTAAAAGTGTAATTCTAAAGAAGCACTTAGGAGAAGGCAGAGAATATTCCTCTTTCATTCCACTCCGGGTTTCACAAGCGGATTGAGAGATTGATTCTCCCTTTGACTATCTCCTCTTCAGTTTAGTTAAGCGCCTTCACTCTGGTAGACCTCACCTCCTAGCAGGGCTCTCACAGTTCTGCTGGCCGGGCCCTGACAGCCTGTGGAAAGGTGTGCACAGTCCACCTGAGACAGCTGCAGCACAGTTGGCGCCAGGACAGTCTGTCTCTTGTTTTCTCTGGTCCTCTGTCTTTAGCAGTGTTCTTCCTGCCTCCCATTTCCTTGTGAGATAAAAGGCTGACCTTGAGATGCAGGGGTAGGTCTGTCAGCACGTCACATCATCTGCTAAGCCACTTAGACTGGCAGAAGCAGCACCTGGCAGTGCTGGTGGCACAAACCTTTCCCCTGTCCAGGCTCCACCTCAGACTCGAGTAGTGCTAATTGCCAGTGTTCTTGGGGCCCTTGACAGAGCCTTGGTTTTTGCAGAGACATGTCTTTTGGCAACTGTGAGGTGACCTGGACTGCTCCAGTCTCCAGGGAGAAAAACAGATCCAGTGGGCTGGGGTCGGGGTGAGGCTCCATGCTTTACCCAGCTAGAATGGAGCTGGTGACTTCAGGGGCCACTGTGTTTTCCAAATGCCGGATATTTGTAGCTTATGCTCAAGCCCCTTAGCTATAGGAGGATTTCACTTTACCACAGTATCTTTGGTCAGTCACAGGCTGACCCAGAAGCTCTGGGGAGCTGTTTCTTAGCTACAGACTACTCTTTCGCCCTCCTCCCCCCCCAAGCCGTTTGGCATTGGTGGTCATGGGGAGGCTGGGTGCCTTTGCTGAAGCATTCATGTGTAAAGGCAAGTATGTCACACCATGGCCTCCATGAGCCAGAGTGGAGCCTGAGCTGAGGCTGGGAGATCAAGCTGCATGTCTCCACTGGTTTGATCCATGCTCCTTTCACAGGGAGCCGAAGGAGGCAAGGTGTCCTTGCACACTCCCCTGCTACTTTCCCAGAGTCACAGACCTAGGAATGCAGGTTCTGGCAGTGGCTCGTGGTGGGTGTTTCTGTTGTCCCCCACAGAGTTAGGGTAGAGCCTTAAGCATTTGTGGCACAAGAGCACCGTCCAGGTTATGAGGAGAGTGTGTCCCCAGAAGTGTAGCGTCAGGGGACTTGAGTGATCCTCAGTGCTGCTCCACTGATCCCTTGTCGAGGAAGATGGAGTCGATGGACTCTGGAACCAGACCTCCTGGGTTCAAAGCCCAGTTCTTGCCCCAGTGTGACTTTGGGCAGAATCCTCACCTTCTCTCTATAGCAGTTTTCCTTTTCTGTAAAATTTGGATAGTGGTAGCATCTGTCCTGTAAAGTTCCTGTGAGGATTAAGATAATCCAGAAAAAGGACTCAGCTGTGCTGTGACCATAATGACCATTGCAATTTAGTAAAGAACAAGAGTGAAGAGCTGCACTCGCCTGGGAGACCCTGTGTCTCAGGTCCTAAGAAAGTAAACCAGATAGACTGCACCACGGGCCTGGGAAAGGGACCGGGTGCAAATTTATTGTAAACCACTTAAATATAGTTAAGACTTGTGACAAGTCACCAGACTCTAGATCAGCGGTTCTCAACCTTCTTAATCCTGCGGCCCTTTAACACAGTTCCTGTGGGTCGCAACCCACAAGTTGAGAACTGCTGCTCTAGATTCTTATTTTGACTTGGTGACTTAGCCTGGTGACTCTGAATAAATCACTTTACTTCTTTTGGCTTCCTGAATTGTGGGGCAGTTCCATGTGGGGGGTTTGAATGTGCCTGACACCAGGTCCTTGGGACCAGTAGTTGTTTGGATTGGTGTCAGAGCTGGGGGAGGGGGCAGGCACAGGGGGTTAAGGAAGATGCCACAAGAAGGGCCGGGGAGGGGAGACCACCTGGACTGCCAAGAGAGGGTGAGTGGAGCAGTTTGGGGGGAATGTGCTCTGTAGTCCAGAGTTCAACATGCCTGATGAGGAGACAGGAAGCTGAGCAAGCCCTCTCCCCCTTCCTGCTGTGCCCTGCTACCCCCTGCTGCCATCATGCTCCTTTTTTTCCAGAACCCGAGCAACTTCCCGAGAAGAGAAGAACCTCCAAGGCTTCCTGGAACAGCCCAAGGAGAAGTGGGTAGAGAGTGCCTTTGAAGTGGACGGACCCCACTATTTCACAGTCCTGGCCCTCCACATCCTGCCCCCTGAGCAGTGGAGAGCCATGCGTGTAGAAATCTTGCGGAGGCTGCTGGTGACCTCGCAGGCCCGGGCAGTGGCTCCTGGAGGAGCCACCAGGTCAGTACCTGTTTCAGGAAGCGTCACCTGGAATGTGTATTCCCAGTGTCCTAGGTGGACTTGGCAGTTGACACCAGTGCTTCTCAGTCTGTAGGGCCAGAGTCTGAGCCAAAGACTGGCGTTTGCTTGGTTACCTTTGGGTTTTGTGTTCAGACACTAAAAAGGTGGAGCTGGGCTTACTTGCTGTAGAAAATTCAAAGAGGGTGGCAGCCAGGCACAGGGCAATCTCCTCAGTGAGAAGATGAAGGTTGGCAGGGGTGAGACCCATAACCAGGTTTTTTAAATCTTACTGCTTTCAGCTTAAACTGGGAGAGCTTCAGCATGGCTGTTGCTGGGTATTTTCTTTTCTAATAATTGAAGGCCCATCATTCTTGCTTTTTGGTTATAAATGTATTTCTATCCCATCTGCCCATATTCTATGAGCTTCTGTCCTTGCAGCCCTGCTCTTCTGTTCATGCGGACACCCTCCAAAGAAAGAGCAGTGTGTCAGGAAGAAGTGACCTTTGTTTTGTGACCCTGCAGTTTAGGGCAGAAGGGAGGTGTTGTAGAGAAACAACCACAAACCACCAGCAGCTGGGGTCCCACATCACCTGCTGCGCACAGAGGGGACTCCATGGCCACCACTTTGGCTGAGAGTGGCCCTGAACAGTCTGCTCACCCTAGGGAGCTACAGAACAGGCTCTGGATTTGGCACCTTGCTTTTGCTCCTCAAAGATCTGTCCCTGTGATTCTGCTTTAGTTCAGGATCCAAGGGGTCATTTCCACATTTGTGAGCCAGCAAGGGAGCAAAGGGGAAACCTTTGGGGCCATGGTAATGACAAGCCAGGTTATAGCAGCATGTGCCTGAATTGGCACACCCAGTGGTGGCTGCACTCCATCTGCTATGATGGATCCAGCGGTGCTGGTTGATAGGTGCCTTACGCCCCCGGAGAGACCAGGGTGGAACTGTAAGGTTGGATCTGGCCAGTAGCAGCTTGTGTGGGGGGAGTCCTATTAGATTCCTGTGTAACCCCTTCCAAACATAGCACGATGCAGTGTTTCCCAAGAGCCTGCAGCAGTAATAGTTAAGTAGGTGCTAGAAATCAAGAGTTAGATCTCGAGGCTGCTAAGCTGTTGATAAGTCAGACTCAGCTTATGTCCATAACAAACTGAGCGACCATTTATTGGGTGTACAGGCTTTTCATGGCAGGTGTGAAATCTGAGCTCACAGGAGCTGTTTTGCTTTCAATGAGGAGACTAGAATTCATTATTGTCCCAGGCAGTTAAGGAAAAGCTGATCTGGTCACAGCTCAATTAGGAAATCCAGCGTGAGTTACATTCGTGAGCTCCCATTTTCTCTGTAACAGTTTAGTCACCTTTACTAATTAACCTTAAATAATTAACTTGGGCAGGGTCACTCAAGATTTCTGCTTATTAAAGCAGAACAGCTACAGAGAAGGACTAAGCCTGGTCCTAGTCTGGGACTACTAGCCAGGTGCTCTCAAAACAGACTAAAAGAGGCACTGAGGGTTCACGGGGCATCAGGCCACCCATGCAGGAGAGCCCATGGCTGGGAGAGCAGTTACAGTCATCATCTTAGTATTGGGACAGTGTCATTGGCTGCAGCCTTTGTTCTGAGTCCTTTACACCATGGGGTGGGGACAGTAATAGGTGTACCGGAAGCTCAAGAGAGGCTGGCCTCTTCTGCGTGGTTTACACTCAAGAAAAGCTTTCTCTGCCAGGAACTTGGCAGAATAGAAGCCTGGGATGTCCTTGGGCATCCATCAGGATCTGTCTGTTATCTGCCAGCATGTGGAGTTGCAGAGGGTGGGTTGTTGTCCTTGTCTGTGGGCTCACCTTACAGTGTTTTAGGCTGTAGCATCCCTGTGTATGGGTATGAAGGAGAGGAAGTGGGGTTTTGCACAGGTAATTGGTGTGGAGGGAGGCGATAGAAAGCAGGTTTTAGTAAATATTGTCTCATTTTATTATTTTGCTTTGCTTTTTGTGAATTAAACATTTACTGAATGTGGATGGTCTGTCTCATAGTAACTTGAGGCCCATATAGTTTTAGCTTCTATAGAAAATGACATCTGTGCTTGTCTTGTTTTTATGATTCTTATACGCATGCATTTTAATACTCAACTAAATGTTTAGTGCCTATCCCATTGGTAATGGGATCTGTTCTATAAAGGTATAGAATACTCCATGACAAGAGCTCATCTAGACTTTACTTGCTTATTACAGATGTGTTGGCTTTGGGCAGACACAATCTCTGTAGAGTTTGGGTGGTAGAAACTGAACCCTGACGCTGATATTTCACTGCTTATGCTGAGGGAAGTCTGGTCTTCCTGTATTTCACAATAGCTCCCCCTGGTGAAATCATTCCTTAGACCAAGAGTGTCTGCTGAGAAGGCACTGGACATGGAAGAGATAGATGGCCCCCAGTATTGCAAGGGACTGCCTAGTCTTTAATCCTGAGCTGAATCATTGGATTAGGGAGAGAAGACTCTGGTCAGAAACAAGGGGTGTGGTGATTAACCCAGATTATCTGAGGATTTAGGAGGTGTCAGGGTGGTTGCATGCTCTGTCCTAGACATTACTGTTACTCAACACCGATTTCCTACCAGTTTGCTGTTGTTCAGCACAACACACGTCTGACAAGTCACTGTGTTTGGCTGCTGACAGGTGATAAATTTCTCCTGGTGGGAGCGTGGACTGAAGTGGACCCCTGTTTTGGGCTTCATTTGTTGGGTACGGCTAAGTCCAAGAGCATATGTGGTAGCTGAACATAGGGGAGACACAGAACTCCTTTGACGTCTTTAAGTCAGTACCCTTAATTGCCATGTTGCAACTTGGGTCCTCACCCCACACCCCTCAGTTCCATTTTACCTCGATCCAGAAAATGAGTTCCAAGAGAGCCAGGTGAACTGCATGGAACATTTTGTAGTCAATAAACTGGGTCCCAGGGCTCCGGATTTTCAGGCCCACAGCTGCTTTTTCCCCAGGTAGGCAAGTGGCAGAGACCTTCTGCTACACAGATTACTAAGACTCATCATCCCTTGTGCCCAGAATGCATCACTATGTCCTGATGAGTGTATTAGGAGCTTCTTGAGATGGAATTTGACCTTTCTTTTCCAGGCTGACAGATAAGGCGGTGAAGGACTACTCTGCTTACCGCTCTTCCCTTCTCTTCTGGGCCCTCGTCGATCTCATTTACAACATGTTTAAGGTAAGGAAGCTGGCGGAGGCCTAGGGTGTGTGGGCAGGGCTGGAAAATATCCATGTTCAGGCTCTGACCCTGCCTCCACACTCAGGCCTGGGAGTGCTTTGCTCCTAGGAAAGGGACTGATGAGTCCTTGAGGTGTGTTTGTAGCCGAGGTCGCTCTTGTGTCTGGCTCTCAAGCCTGCTGCAAGCCCACTTCCTTAGGGAGACCTTCCCTCCTTGTTGCTCTGGCCCCTGTATTTGGATAAACTCTGCTGCCCCGTGTGAGCTGGGCCCGCTACAGCCTCTCCTGCTTTAGGACCCTCTCTGCCTTGAGAGAATTGAGAGTATTTGGGGTGGTTCCTCTTATCACCTGAATGAAACAGCTCAGTCACAGTATGTTGACAATTTGCTTTGCTTTGCATGGGAGATGTGTGGGGAGAAAGAATTCAGTTGATTGTTGGAGACAATGGCACAACACCTAATAAGGGGCTCTATAAGGAATGAAGTTTTGTTGTTGGAGGAGACAAACCCTCCAGGGAAAGCTGTGTTGTACCTGGGAGGGCCCTCTCTCTGCAAGGTTGAAATGGGCTGACTTGAGGTGTTAAATAGTCCACCTCCTCACCCTATCTCCTGCCGTTTCTTTTAGAAGGTGCCTACCAGTAACACGGAGGGAGGCTGGTCCTGCTCTCTAGCTGAATATATTCGCCACAATGACATGCCCATCTATGAAGCTGCCGACAAAGCCCTAAAAACCTTCCAGGAGGAGTTCATGCCGGTGGAGACCTTCGCGGAGTTCCTTGATGCAGCTGGTCAGTGTCAGGGTTTTATCCTTTAAAGATTCTGCAGCAAAGCCCCAGGTCTGCCTTAGTGCTTTATCTTCACCCATCAGAAGAAACACAGGTTTGAACCAGCCCTTCAGCTACTACCTGGGAAAGACCAAGTCTCGATAGCAGGAAAAGCAGCTCTGACCTGTGTGGAGCACTCCCTACCTCCTAGGCCCCATGCTGCCTTTTGTATGTGGTCTTAGTCCTTCCTGTGTGAGGCAGGAGCTATGGTGTCTGCATTTTATTTTAATTTTATATTTCATTTAAGGCCTTATTGTCTTGCGCAGGCTGGAGTGCAGTAGTGCGATCATAACTCATTGCAGCTTAAAACTCCTGAGCTCAAGCGATCTTCCTGCCTTGACTTCTTGTAGCTGGGACTACAGGTGTGCACCACCACACCTGGCTAATTTTTTTTTTTTTTTTTTTTGTAGAGATAAGGGTGTCTCATTATGTTGCCCAGGCTGGTCTTGAATTTCTGGGCTCAAACAATCCTCCTGCTATGGCCTCCCAAAGTGCTAAGATTTTAGGCAGGAGTTACTACGCCCAGCCTATTAGTTTATAGAAGGGGTAACTAAGCCTTTGAATATTAAATAAGTGACCAAGAGAGCATAACTAGAAAGTGGTAGAGACTCATTTTGATTCTGGATTTTTATGACAGTTTAGAAAATTAATATGCAAATGGGAGTACACATGTCTTTCTCCCACCTTTGGGGAACTGAGACCTCTTTTGTCGCAGCTGACTCCAGGGAGACTTGGGAGATTTCTACTCTGATTCTTAAGTAGAAGGTAAATATCAGGACAGAGCAAAGAGCATTTCTGAGTTTATAAAGAGGGCCGCATTTGGAATTGTGGTTGTATGATCATCCACAGCTAGTAAAACTGACATTCTCCATGTAACAAATCTGTCATCCTAATTGCAAATAAACACATTAGAATTTGTTTGGGTTTCATAACCAAGCTTCGGATGACAGCAGGGGGAGGTGACTTGGGTCCGCATCTGGGAAAATGCACCTGGAGTTAAGATGCAGTGCCCTCTCAGGACAGTGTGGCATCTTGGCCCTTCGCCAATGCCATCCTCACAAAGGTGCTGGCTGCCCAGAGCCAGAGAGGGAGCCAGACCTGCCAAACTCTTTTTCATTAGTTTGTTTCGCTGTTTCACTTTGTTCTGATGTTCATTGTGGGAATTTTATAAGTGTAAAGAAGCAGGGAAGAAACTCCCCCTCCGTCCCACTCTCAAGAAAATGCCTCTATGAACATGTCCTCTACCTTTTTTATCATGTGAGAATGAGACCCACTAAAGATCTGGAGTAGCATTCAGTGTTAACAAGTTTTTCAAAAAGCCCTGGGGTTTCCATGTCGGCTGTTCTTTGCAGAGGCCTCGGTGGAAGCTCTGTGCTGAGACAGCCTTTGTCAGCCTGGTTCTTCTCTCATCTGGACAGTCAAGCACTAACACTATTCACCTCTCCACCAACTCTTTACTGCTCACCAGCATTTTCTTAGCCTGGACATTTTTTTCTTTCTTTCTTTTTTATTGAGACAGAGTCTCACTGTGTCACCCTCTGACTGTGAAAGTCAGAGCCAGTGAGTGGCAGAGGCAGTGGGCTGGGGAAGGAGGGGATTCCTGTGGATTCAGGCTTTGCTTCAGTCCTGAGCTGATGGCAGGACCCTGGCCTACAGCAGGGCAGAGCCAGAGCCCCTGTCAGGTGGACGCCTCTGTGGCTTCTGCTTCTAGGTCAGGTTTTTATAGCACTACTTTATTACTTTGTTTAAGCTGTTAGGAAATTTCAGTGCATCAGACACACCCTATTCAAATGTGAGAACAAAAACACCTTCCAAAGCCAACAAGAGATGGTCTGTGCCACTCTCCCTTCCATTAGTGCTTGGGAGATGACTTCAGGTTGGATGTTGCCAGGCCCTCAGGGTTAGCAGCTGCATGCCTGTTGAACATGAGACCTCGGTGTCTCCTGTGCCTTGCCAGGTGAGGGAAGGGCGGTCACGGGGCCCTTGGTGCTGGTCTGTAAGCGGGGTGCTTTTGCTGCAGGGCCTCACTTAATCCCCAGGAGGCAGCATAGCCAGGACCTCTCTGTCTTCCTCTGACAGTTAAGGAAACAATGGAGCTCCTGAACCCGCTGCGACCTTCTCAGGAACCCAGGACTGGCAGATCAAAGCTCTGAAGAACCCAGGGTCTCACTACCCTGCTCTGCCCCTCCCAGCCCTTGAGGGCAGTGGCATTAACCCTTTTTTGGCCCCACATCCCCCTGTAGCACTCTCCTTCAGAACACCGCTGCACTTGGGTCAGTGGATTGCACACCCTGCAGGCCTCCCTGTGCCAGGTTACAGCCTCTGCTCCAGGATACTCACGGGGTCGGGCTCGAGCACTTCACCTCAGCATCATCTGCTCCCAGAATAGGACTCTACTTACAGAACTAGGGTGTTTGCTTGGTGACTGTCTCCCTAGTCAAGCTGATATCCTGTGACCTGGGTCGGAGCTGGTCAGGACACAGTGTGGGCTGTGCTGGATGTGGCAGCCAGGGCTCAGGGCTCAGGGCTGTGCACGCCCACTCCTAACCAGCCTCTGCCTGCTGTGTTTCTAGGTCTTTTATCAGAAATCACCGATCCAGAGAGCTTCCTGAGGGACTTGTTGAACTCAGTCCCCTGACGGCCCACACGAGCTGACGAGACTGAAGCTAGCTTGCCTTCATCCCTCTGTTCTTCCCTCCTCGTGCACCGACCCCCACAGGATGCTGCGTTATCACCCCTCTCCTCCCCCCGTCTTTTCTTGGAGTGGCTTGGGGTTTTTAGGCTTCCTGTTTTATCTTGTGTGTGTGGTGCACTAGCTATGAAGTTGTCTGCGACCCAAGCCACCGAAGGACCTGTACATACCTAGGAGCCATGAATTGTCCTGGCCAACTTAATACTTGAGCGTGCACATCTTGAGAAATAAACGAATGACTTAATACACATTGAAAAAGGAGGTGTCGACTGCTGCCTAAAGCCCATCCTTAGGGACACTGGCTAAATGGTTTCCCTTGAATGCACGGCCCTTTCGGTGTCAGCGTGGAAGACTGACGTGTCTGAATCACTGTCTCTGGGACCTCTTGTCAGCGCCGAGTGGAGCCTGTCTGTTCTTGGCCAGCAAAGTGGGGCACTGCAAACGGCGGCTGTGATCCCCACAACAGGGCCTGTGGCCTCACTCTAAATGGTTCGGCCTTACGGGCTGGACCCCAAAGGCCCAGGGAGCTGATGGTCTTCTAGTCCTCAGCTGAAGGGAGGCCCCGGGCAGTGGGGCGCTAGTCTCTCCACAGCAGAGGCCTTAGCAGCGTTTGACATTCTCCTGCCTCTGGTGGCTTCTCTTCGGAGTTGTGGTGTTGAGAGAGGCCTGGGGCAGATTTAGGATCAAAACAGAGTAGCTGCCCTGTACACTGCCAACATGTTATTTCTAATTTCTCTAACCAGCCCGTGAGAAAGGGCCCAGGAACTGACACTACGTACCCAGGGTCACCCAGCCAGGAGTTTTGTGCCTTGAAAGCTTGAACTGCTGCTGCTACTCTCAGGGGCTTCTGAGACCTGCTCCCTTCGTGTACTGAGAAGGGCAGTCCTGGGGAGAGGGAGAGTTTCCCCAGGACTTCATGTCCCTTCCCCAGGCAGGAGCAGGCGTGAGTGTTATGCTTGGACTTAGCCAGAGATACAAAGGCATCTGTGGCAAGGGCCCGGCTAGAGGCCCTGGCAGACCGAGTGTGCGTGTGCTTGTGTGCATGAGTGCACTGGCTGCTTGCATTGAAGGACTCGGGGTTTCTGAGGGACTGGCTTGGCTCCAGGGAGGGGACAGCATCGTGGAAATACAGTCCTGTACACAGTCCCTTGCTTCACTCCTAGCTTCATCTGTCATGTCTCTGCAGTGTCCTCACCTGTCAAAGAGGAATACTGGCACCTGCCAGGTAGGAGGGCGGCAAAATTTCTGTGAGATAATCTGCCTGTCTTGTAGCAAGGAACTCGTAGCTTCTCATTATTATGAATTTATTTTGGCTTTTCTTTAGCAAAGGTCCATGTCTCAGGTGAGCTCTAAGTTAGTGAGAAAGCTCATTCCCCTGTGTCTGTGGTCTGAGAGTCCACTGCAGGTGCATCATGGTATGTGGAACTATTACATAACAGCATGGGGAGGATAAATTAAAGCAGCTTCACCTGGGACAGCAAAGCAAGGGGGGAGAGCGTGGGGCGGTGCCCGTAAACAGCTGGCGCGGGGCCTGCTGACCAGCGGCCAGGCTTACTATTTCATATGGCTCCACAGTAGGCACAGCCACGTTCATTGTCACACCTCAGGGCATTCTTTGTTGACTTGGCGCCTTCAGAAGCTTAACCATGGCCTGTTTCTCTTTGGCCTGCAGAACTGGAGTCATCAAAGCTTATTGCAAGGTGTTCACTTGTTTTTCTCTGCCCTTTGTTTTTTATTTCTTGCAAAGGCCATGGAGAATTTTGGCCCCACCCCAAATGCACCTTGTTTTTCACTGTTAGAGCCTCTCCAGGTACACAGGGTGCTTCTCAGAGGCTCCGGTACAGTCCCAGACAAGCTGCTGACTCGGCAGGTGCCAGGCAGTGCCCTGGCGGGAGTAGAGGCTTTGTGCAGGGAGAGAGCAGCACCTCTCCAGGCCCAGCTCACGACAGCACTGAAGGGCACTGAGCAGAAGCACTCAGCCCTCTGTTCCCCAGCCACTGTCTGGGCCTTTGCTTCTTGGGTCCTTGTCTTTCTCAACAGGCAGATGCAGTTGGGGGATTAAGTAGATTCTGGACCGGCTATGCCTAGAGATGGCTGCAATTTTAAGCCCTTAAAGTCCACATTCAGCAGTTAAGCTGGAGAGGTGAGGTCAGCACCTTCTAGAGCTGCTAAAGCCACTGGTATTCCTTGTGCACATCCACCCTGGTGCCCGACTTTCCAAGTCCGCATCTGTTGGAGGCCCCTGTGCCTGCTCCCTCCCCAGGCACCTTTGAGACATGCGTGTCCTTATAGCCCCCCTGAAGTTAGATGGTGGTGGTCCTACGTCCCCTACTGGGGCACCAGGGGCTGAGGGATCTGCAGGTCCAAAGACCACTGTGCCTCGTGGAACTTCATTCGTTCCCTCCAGGATTTAGCGTCTGCTCAGTACCAGCCGCTATACCAGATGCTGAGGGCACAGTTGGGCATCAAACAGCCTCTGTCCTCAGGGAGCTCCAGTGGGGCAGAGAACAAGGCACTCTGACAAGGCCAGGACTGATCCTCAGCCTTCTATTGGCTGCCTTGACCCTCCCGTGTGGAACAGAGGTCGAGGAGCAGGGAAAGGCATGAGGACCCCTTTACTCAGCACCCACAGCCCCTCATTCACACTTGCCACCATCCCAGGTAGGCAGGTAGCACCCGCTTTTCCACCCGAGTAGACTGAGGTGCAGAGAGGCCAATGACCTGCCTGCACATGGCTACAATGACACCAACAGTCATGGCTAAGGCCAGCTGTGGGCCTCTCCCCATGGCGGAGCTTGGTGGGGTTGGAGCCCAGGTTTGGCTCCAAAGCCCCTCCCAGGGAGACCTCTGCTGCCCTGGTCGGGACTGGTGCTCATGGAGGACCAGAAGGAGGAAGAAGGGGTGGTAAGCTGACTTTGGGAGTGCGGCCCCACTGCCAGGGGAGCAGCCGTGTGGCCCTGTATCACGTAGGGTAGTGGTGAAAGTGTGGCTCTGGAGGGAGCCTGGCTCTGCTGTGGGACGTGAGCAAGTGTCCACACACGTCTGTGCATGAGCATTCAAGGAACGGAAGTGAGAGGAAGTCCTGCAACCTGTCATGGCCCAGACACAGCTGGCCTTAGCCATGACTGTTGGTGTCATTATAAGCGCGTGTAAAGAAATCACAGAAAGTCTGGGGGAGAGAGCCCTCAGGAATCACGCCACCCATGTTCCCCTCGTGTGTTGGGACAGATGTCCAATCTGACACGCAGACACATGTGAGCACAGGCACGTGCCTTCCACAGTCCCACATGAGTTCAGCCTTCTTGGCAATGTCTATTTGCTTTCTATGGTTTATTTCTGTCTCTGTGCTTCTGTTTCCTGCCCCAGGGGGTACTCCCTTTCCTACCTGCCCTTGTCTGTAGCCCAGTCTTGGGGCTTGGGCGGTCTCCCTCTGGCCTCCTTGGCAAGACTGGAGATGAGCAAGGCTTGTGCAGAAACAGAGCTGTCACCCTCTGGAGCACGGGGCCCCAGATGGAGGGGAGGGCTGTCCGCTGCCCCTGCCCTCTGCCCTGGAGGGCTGCACCTGGCCTGTGGTGGCCAGAGCCAGCAGCTGTGACATCTTACTCAGTGCCCCTTTGCTCCAGCTTCAGAGCTTGACAGTGAACTCTGACCCCTTCACTTCTAGGGCTGGGGACAGTGGGCACGGGAGGAGGAAAGGTCTTCCTGAGGCCCCTGACTTACAGTCTGTCACTCTTCCATATCCCAGGCCAATAGGGTACTGGGCATGTTAGACCAGGGTTCCACTCCAGGCTGGCACCCAGCAGTGTGACAACTTCTTAGAGGAAAGTGTGGGACAAGAGGTGCCTGGTTTGAAGTGAGGAGGGAGTGGGTGCTCTGTTTGAGGAGAGGAAGTGGTGACCCACCTGCTCATTTTCTCTGGCCACACTGAGCTCTCAGGCCTGATGCCAATCCCTGGCCACCACCAAGGAGCATATAATGAACTTCAGCATCCTGAGGGAGGGGGGTGCCGTGCTCTCTGGCCACCTCCTGGGATATTGGGGTGAGGAAGTTGCCGGGAAATAACTAAGGCCACCACCACTGAAGGTGGCAGGAGCCAAGGCTGTGTGTGCATGCAGGGCTGTGGGGCAGCAGCATCTGTGCTCCACTGGGTCAGGCCCAGAATCAGCCCCAAGTGACGAGTCTGCAGGAGAAAAGCTGCAAGAGAGCCCAGAACTCTAACCTGGTGGTAAGAGGTAAAGGTGCCGTCTCGGGGTTGGGTGTTCTGGGAATAGGTAGGAGTGAAGGAGGCAGGAACTTGGACTTGTTGCTCTTTGTCACTCAGTTCTCCACTGCCACTTTTGCCTGATGTTACCCCATCCCCCATGCCATCCATAAGCCTGCTTGGTCTCTGCAAGGGGACCTTGCTGGACCCATCCCAGGCTACTCACAGTTTTAGAAATTTGGGGATCCCACATTGCTCATATTTACTGAGCACTGTGCCTGGCATGATCTCTAATCCTGGGCTCTCACTGCTCTTCCTGTTTGACAGATGAGGACGCTGAGGCTCAGAGAGGGAAATTCACCTACCCAAGGCAGCACAGCCTGCTGTAAACAGGTTGCAGCCTTTGGCTGCCTGGCTGGCCTAGCCCTGCTCGTTCTCCTGGTCCTGCTTCCCTGCAGCCTGGGCACAGATTTGGTCAGATCAACCCAGCTCCCAGCAGGAGGGCACAGCTTTGGGAGCCAGGGCTCTGCCAGGTGTGCGGCAGGGCAGCCAGGATGGCTACGATCCAAGGTTAATGGCCACATGCTGGGAAGAGTGCTCGGGGCTGGGGCAGACGAGGTGCCAAGCCCTGGGAACCCGGGATGGTGGGGCAGCTACGTGGGCCCCGTGGGCCCTAATGGCAGGGCAAATGGGGCAATTACAGGGTGGCTTTTGTTCAGTGGGGCCCAAGTGCTGGGCTCAGGGCTGCATGATGCTTCAGCCCCAACTCCTTCCTGTGGCGGGAATCTGCTCATTCATGGGGACGGGGTCACACGTGGAGTGTGACAGCAGGCCGTGAGACAATGCTGCTCTGTTTCCTCTCCCATCTCCCAGAGTGGCAGCCGGTGGGCTGATTCTTCCCAGGACACGGTGTGACTGGGACCCATTATACTTTCCGGTCTGATGAGCCAGCAGGGCTTAGGCCGGCCCAGAAGTAAATTCACAGGGTGTCCCAGGCCACGGGGAGCGGCACTGCCCACACAGGGCCTGTGCTTCCGTCCCTGTCAAAATGAGGGAATTGAGGTGCAAGGATGGGGATGCCTCACGCCAGGGAAGGGCTCAGATTAGGGTTGCCAGATGGAATTCAGGGTGTTAAATTTGAATTTCACATAAACAACAAATAAAGCCTTTTGATAAAAATATCTCCCAAGTATTACATGTGACTTTTTTTTTAGACTTATGATTTAAAAAGTACTCTTCATTTCTCTGAAATTCAAATTGAACTGGGCGTCCTTTTTTTTTTTTTTCTGCTAAATATAGTACCTTAGCTCAGGTGCTCATTGGACACGTTGATTTAAGGCAGCTCAGGCCCTGACCTTGAGAAAGCCCCCTCCCCCTTCTGTGGGAGAGAACTCCTACACATGGGTACCCCTGTGGAGGCCGAGGGAGAGGCAGGGGCCCCAAGTAGGAACCCTAGCAGACGTGGGGAGTTGCTAGGTCGCCAGGCCTGGAGCGTCGGGGGCAGAAGCGTCAAGGGCTGGTGGAGAGGCTCATGAGAGGGCTACAGGGGCCCGAGGTGCCAAGAGCAGGGGGAGGCGGCCTTCCTGTGGTGGCGTCTTCTCCCAGGACTGTGCTGAGACCCCAGCCCCTTCTCTCCCTGGCACCTACCTCACAGCTTCTCAGCTCTGTGTGGGGCCCCGAGGCCAGGGATGGGTGACCAAGTGGTTGGGGTCAGAGTCTGGGGTCAGATTTGGGTTTAGGGGTGGTCGTGCCACCTTGGACCAAGCTCTTCACGTCCCTGGGCCTCAGTTTCTTCCTGTGTAAAATGAACGTACCTCATTGGGTTAAGGAAGAGAGCCCTTGCACAAAACCCAGCATGGAGACGGCTCCGGAAACAGGAGCTGTTAGGGTTATGCGTGACCTCTCCCTCGGGCTAGGCTTCCATCCAAGGCAAACTCGGCCAACAGCAGGACCCCACAGGTACAAGAGCTGTTTCGAGGTAGTGAGTCCCCTGTCATTGGAGGCATCCGAGCAAAGACTAGTCTATAAACCGTGTCTTGGACATGCCACCTGGGATGGGAGGTGGTGATGTCAAAGGTCATTTCCAACTCTAGGGAATGGGTAGCAGGTGGAAAGTTCAAGGGCTTTGGTGTCAGACAGTACTGGGTTCTCATTCTGGGCATGTGAACCTAGACACGCTGCTTCCTCCCTGGCCCCCTCAGTTACGCCCCTTGTGGAAGGCTGTAGGCGGCTGTGCCTCATGGGACAAATGTGTGTGTTTAGAGTACCAGGCTCTGAGTAGATGCCAACATGTTGTGGGTTCTAAAAACATCTCCCTGATGTGGGAACAGCGGCTTCTGGGGAGCCTCTCGCAGGGCCAACCATGAACTGCCCCGTCCCCTTGCCAGTTTCTCTGGCTGGTGCCCCAGCTGTGGTGAGAGTGGCCAATGGGTTTCTCAGAGTCTGAGGGGAGCTGGGGGGTGGGGTGTGTGCGTGGCAGCAGCCTAGAAGATGGAGCCCCAGCCTCTCCCATCACTCTGGTAGGGGCTGTGGGATCCAGGGCCTGGGCTCTGTGCAGGCCTCCCTGCCAGGGAAGGTGAGGCAATCTTGGTCAGAGGGGCAGATAGGGCACAGCGCGGGCTGGGCTCCCCTCAATGCCGCATTGAGCTGCTCTAAGCACCCAGCCGGTAGCACAGGAGGCTTGCAAGGGTAGGGATGTGTTCATTTTGTTGGCTCCTAGAGGCTGGACAGGCCCCTTGGTGATCTGGTCCAATCAATGGCTTTTAGACATAGGGAAGCTGAGTCCCCAGAGAGACAGGGATGTGCCCAAGCTTATGGGCACTAGGCACTCTCAGGCACACGGCCTCATCAGAAAACTGGTGCAGGTTCAGAGGAAGGGCCCCGGACGCTGCCCACAGCCCAGTAACCAGCCAGCGTGTACGCTGCTCCAGGGGATGTACTTAAAGGCAGTTTAATCCCAAGAAGCTGATGCTATTAGCACCCCCATTTTACGGATGAGGAAACTGAGGCCCTCTGTCGGAAGTGACAGAGCAGGGATCTAAGTCCAAATCCTCTCCTTAGCCACTCCATCTTGGTCCTCATCCCAGCCGGACACTATCTTGGAAATACACAAGTCCTGACTGGCCAGGACTGTGGGGGAAATGGGAATAGTTCCTCACTGTCCCAGAGACTGCCCTGGCTGAAAGTGGTGAATCACTTCCGGGAGGGCTTACCAGGGGCAGGCCTGGAAGGGGGAGCAGTTTTTATATGGTTAAAAGACTGGAAGAAAAACAAAGATGAGCATATGCAGATACCCTATGTGGCCCTCAAAGCTTAAAATATTTCTTATCCTTTACAAGAAAAGTCTGCTGAGCTCTGGGTCAGACTAAGCCTGCCCAGGGATCTGGCGTGGATATAGGAGAGGGACCCGGGCCTGGGACCCAGCGCCACCAGCAGCCACTCTCCAGGGCTCCTGCTCCTCCTCTCAGCAAACACTAGTGAGAGCAGCAGCTCAGGGCGAGGGAGCCTGGCCCTGCGCGTCAGACAGACCTGGTTCAAATTGAACTGCTCTTGCTGACTGTGGCCTTGGGCAAATGAATTCACATCTCTGAAACTGTTTCCTCATCTGTAAAAGGGAGATGATAATACCCACCTCAAAGAGTTGTAAAAAATAGACACAACTTCTAATTATAGCCACATCGGGACAGGCCACGGCCATGCTCAGAGCTTTGCATTTGACCTCGGTCCTCACAGACACCTCCAGAGTCCTGCTCTCCAGGTGAGGAAACAGCCTTGAAGAGCTTTAAGGACTTGTCTGAGGTCCCAGGCCAGTGACAGACTGATTTTCAAGCTTCCCCACTGTGCCACTCACTAAGACTGTGCCCAGGTCCTGGGGAGCCACGAGGGTACCTGGCGTCACTGCCAGACGGTGGAGCAGCTGGGAGCATCAGAGGACTTGCACAGAGTGACCTGGGTGGTTATAGGAACTTACTATCATGCCCACAATTGGTCAAGAGGCAGAGTGGCACAAGAAGTCTGACCCAGTGACCTGCCAGGCCGGCAGAGACCTGTGTCTTTGAGGAGTCTGTCCCTAGGCTAGCTTCCCTCAAAGTCCTACATGGCTGTTGCCCCTGCCTGAGCGTGTCCGGAGGGACACAGGGCTTGCTGATTCTTGTACCTGCTCCCCAGGAAACTTCGCCCTGGGAACCCCCATTGATTTCCCCCTTACCTGCATCTCCAGGGCCAGGCAGGGGCAGGTCCCTAAAGATCCTGGGGCTTGCTGAGCAGGGAGGGGTGGGAATGCAGGTGGATGGCCTGCAGTGCACAGTGGCTGTCCTTCCCTCCAGCCACCCAGCATCCCTCCCTCCCTTCCTTCTTGCTAACAGAACTGGTCAACATGGGCCACCACACTCCATACACTGGATGCGGTTGTGCCTCATGGCCACTGCCACCACACTGTCCCCTACCTAGGTCCCCTGTCCATCCCTTTTCTTTACATCACTAGCTCTGGGTTCAAATGAAGATGGGTGCACCTGATTGGCTGAGCACAGGTCACATGGGAGGCTGGGAACGCCTTCGTAGGAGAGTGTAGGTGTGGTCTACACCAAGGCACAGTGAGCGGGTCCCAGACAGGTGGGCTTGGAGGCTGGGTAGTCAGGCCAAAAGTAAGGACAGATTTCACAGGTAAGCTTTGGTGGCTCTGCCACCACCATGCTGTGCACCCTGGGCAATTTGCTTAGGCTTTCTGGGCCACTCCTCCCAATTCAACACACACTCACTGAGGGTATAATAACATTTTGGAAGAACTTGGCACAGTGCCTGGGCAAGCCAGCATGACCCATCATTAACCGCCACGTGACGGTTTCTATGGCTTCCCGTCCACTGAGCCTGTCCCTAGTCCTGCAACACAGGGGTCACAAGACTCAGGACTTGGTGTCCCGAGGAGGAGGCCAGAGGGAAACCTACAGAGTGAGGCTGTATCACTGATTCCAGCAGACCAAGGTGAGGACAGCCAGGATGTAAAAGGAAGGATAAACCATTCCTGGTGGGAGGGCGGTATACAGGTGTCAGGGGAGGACTTCCACAGGAGGTGGTGTTCAAGACAGGGGTTCCCAGGAAGAGAGGGCAGAATCTCACAGCTGTGGTGGAGGGTTCTGGAGGGAGGCCAGCACTGAAGGAAGGCCTGGGCTTGCCTTGCAGCCAGGGTAGGCACTGCCCAGAAATGCCTTGGGGAAGGCCTGGTGCCGGGTGTTGGGAGCTGGGAGGGCTGCAGGTGCGAGGTGCGGCTTGGGGTGGCTGGGAGGCGGGTGGAGGGTATGGGGGTAAGGAAGGGGATGGCAGAATGAGGGGGCTGAGGAGGTTGCCTGGCCACAGTGGACACCTATTCTGCCTCCCTGTGTGACCCGGGGCAAGCTGCTTGTCCATCTCTAATGTGAGACTGGAAGGGGCCAGCCCCTCTCCTGTGTGCCCCCAGATCCCCCTGGAGACCTGCGCCTCCTTCTCCTTCTGGGGGGTCACACAGTGATGCCGATTCCTGGCCTGCCCTAGCCCTGCTCCCTGCATCTTCCAGGGGTGGCCGTGGTCATCACGGCCCCTTCTGTTAATATTGTGGATTAAGTCAATTCAACATATACTCACTGAGCACCTACCAGCACCAAGTCAAGAGGTTCCTGATGGACAAGGCACCACCCCTCCCATGACAGGCTGCATAGACCCAGGTCACCTAATCCCTGTTCTGATAAGGTGGCTTCTCTCCCCAGGGAGCTCTGGCTTGCTTTTCTCATAATGATGATGATGACTGTGATCTTAGCACTTTCTCTGTGCTGGGCCCACTTTCATTTAACTCCTTCCTCCCTGTAGCAGCTCCTCGGAGTGGATGTTAGCATTATCCCCACTTTGCGGAGGAGGAAGCTGAGTCTCAGAGAAGGTGTTTTCCTTAAGGTCCTCTGAGGGGAAGTGGTGGGGCAGGAATATATAAACCCAGGTGTGTCCGATCTCAGAGCCAAAGGTCTTAGGCCCCTGTTTTAAATGACTTGCTCTAGAACATGGACAGAGTCCAGGAGCCCCAGCTCTATGCCTACCAGGTGTCCTCAAACTTTTTAAACAGGGGGCCAATTCATCGTCCCTCAGACTGTTGGAGGGCTGGACTATAGTTAAAAAAAAAAAAAAAAAAACAACTAGGAACGAATTCCTATGCACACTGCACATATCTTATTTTGAAGTAAAAAAACAAAATGGGAACAAATACAATCACATTGCCTCATGTGGCCTACAGGCCGCAGTTTGAGGACCCCTGGCCTAGACCCTTGCCCTGTTCTGGACCAAGACCCCCAGCCTCTCTCCTGGCTCTGTGGCCCCCCAAAGATGCTAGGCCCACCTGACCCACCAGCTCACCAGTGATGCTACGCAGGCAGGACTTTGGGCTGAGCACTGAAGGCCATCCATGGAGCCAAAGGCTTTGTCAAACATCAGTGACACAGAAATGTGACCACACTTTGGGCAGGTGTCATCATCCCCCAACTGAAGGCCGTTTGGATCCTGTTAGGAAGAAGAGAGCAGGAGGCCCTGTCCTCAGTCCTCCCATACAGATGGGGGGACCCCAGTGTGGGGGAAGAGATAGAACACTGATATGAAACCTTCCCCAACCCCCAGCCTCAGTGATCAGCTCAGGTGCCCTGACAGCCCAGGCTAAGCGCCTCCCGGGTAGTTGCAAGTTGATGTGAAATGGGAGGCGCATGATCTGCAGCTTTGAAGGGAAGCCCTGGTTTCTGTGGTTCTACAGAGGCCAGGCATGCCCTCCTTGCTGTCCCCAGCTCCCTGCTGCATTTGGGGAACTGATGGTGAGTGGGTCAGGGTCCTTCCTGGAGGCACCAGGGACTGCCACCGTGCAGGGTGCCCTCCATCTGCATGTTACCTCAGTTACCTCACCAATCTCATCCCTGCCCCCAGCTGGAGGGAATTCTGCTCCATCAAGGGAATCTTGGCTCTGTCCCTGTCTCTCCGCCTAGAGAGTCCCCCTTCTTCTTCCCAGTCTCCGCCAAACACTGAGCCCCAGCTCCCTTCTTCTGAAACCCTCCTTCTCCCCACTCACGCTGCCTGCTCTTCCAGGCCCTCATACAGCCTTATGCTCCCATATTACAGATGTGCAAACTGAGGGAGCTTGCAGGGCAAGGCTCAGTGAGTGGTTTCCAGAAGGGGTCCCTTTTTTCTTCACACCCAGCATTTAGTTGTCTTTTTATTCTCTTTTGCTCTAGAAAACCTCCACCCCACTCCCACCTTTTCCCTATAGAAAAGAACTGGTGACTTTTCTGTACACCGGAAGTCAGGTGTATAGAAAAGGCTCAATCAGGGTCATGTTGTGACAGTGGCAGACACAGTTGACACTGTGGGTTTGTTTGGCTTATGCCCCCATCAGGCCCACTCCAGATGGTGCTAAGTTTGATCCCTTGAGAAAGGGGCCACCAGACTGTCATTCCTTCACGTGTCCAATACCTTCTGGGCACGTCTTGTGTGGCAGGTGCAGGGATGCAGACACAAATTAGGCACGTCCCCAGTGGTGTCTGTGAGGAGTGGACAGGAGCTGCCACCTGTGTGAGAGGATGAAGGGGACAGGACTGAGCCCCAGGGGAGAGACAGAGGGACATGTGGGCTTCAGGGCTGTGTCCCAAGCAGCCAGCCAGAATTGGACAGGACTGAGGCAAGTGAAGGTGGCTTGAAAGGGGGGATGTTCTGAGAAGGACAGCTCAGGGGCATGAAGCCAGAGCAGCACGGGGTTGTTGGGGGATTCCAAGTATAGAGGGAGCGTGAGGTTTGCCTCTGGAGAGAGAAGCGTGGCCCAATGGCAGGGACAGACACCCCGAAACCTTAGTGTCTGCCAAGGGGACCACCATACACACCCAGTTGCCTCTTCCCAAGACAGGCTCGAGGCCTGCTGAGCTGGGCTGCCAGCCGAGCCACCTCCGGGTAGGACTCTCTGCTGCCCCCTTCCACTCTCCCTCCTCCAATATCTCCATCTACAGCCCCTGCCCAGTGGCTGGAGAAGAAAATCCTGCTCAGAGAGGTCTCCTGCTCACCTCTCCTCCCCACCCGCTCTCTGTCCTGAGAAAGCCTCCCTGGTGCTGTGGCAGACACTGACTACAGCACTGAAATGTCCCCTCAGGTCCCCAGACAGGTCTGGAGAAGGCAGGTGAGCTGAGGTCCATGCCGTGAGCACCCGACATGTCCCCGTCATCCTCCTCCAGAGTCAGGGGCAGCCTGCTCTCCCTGCCCTGGCACTCTGACACGTTCCTCCACCACCCTTGGCAGAGTGGGTCCCCACACCAGGAAGCTGTGACATCATCTCATCTTAGGCAAGCTCTGTCTGCCAGGGTGGGGCCCCTCCCGGGGTAGAGCCTGGCACGTGGCTGGGTGCCTGAGCCCAGCCAGGCTGGGGCAGGGGGACAGAAAGGCAGCTGCACAGCCGGGGCTGAGCCCCTGTCTGTTGGGGATTGTCCCCATTCACCGTGGAGCAGGCTATGGTCCTCCATGAGGGATGAATTCTTCTCATCTCAAAGTTTAGAGTCAAGCTGAGTGTTAGGAGATGGAAGAAGCAAAGAATTCACCGTGTGTGTTCCTAAGTGCCAGAGTGGGGCTGGGGGCCTTGGCAGGTGCCCCAAAAGGGTGATGTGGCCACTGGCTTAAAAGGAAACAGCTCCACCCACTCCGGTCAAGCCCATTCCCACATTTCCACCTCAGGGCCTTTGTTTGTGCTGTCCCCTCTCCCTGGGACACCTCCTCCTCTGACTGTCACAGGTTCCTAGGGTCACTCAGGTCTCAGCTCACATGTTACCTAATCCAGGGGGCCTTTCCCAGCTGCCCACACATTATCATCCCCCTTCACTGTGTCCCTGTGTCCAGTTGTATCCTCTTTGGAGCCCTTGTCACATCTGAAGGTGACTGCGTTTATCTGCTTGCTTACATGTTAACAGCTGGGCTCCCTGCTGGCATGGCTTGGTCACAGCCCTCTCCGGCTAGGGTGTAATGATGGAGCTCTCTCTCTCCTTTCAACTGACAACCTTGAACTATTTCTCTTCCTGAAATTTCATATCCTTTGGCCAATATCTCCCCAAACCCTGGTAGCCACCACTCCACTCTCCGCTTCTACGAGGGAAGAATCTTTTTTAGATTCCACGTATTAGGGAGACCGTGCAGTTTGTCTTTCTGTGTCTGGCTTATTTTGCTTAACATGATATCCTCCCTCAAATGATGGGATTCCTTTCCCTTTTTTGCAGCCAAATGGTATTCCATGGTGCATAGAAACCGCACTCCCTTTGCCCATTCACCCAACTGTGGACACTTAGGCTGGTTCTACATCATGGGTCTTGTGCACAGCGCCACAGTCAACATGGGATGCCGATGTCTCTTTGACGTACCAAGTTTGTATCCTTTGGATATGTGCCCAGTAGAGGGATTGCTGGTTATATGGTAGTTCTGGTTTTAATCTTTTGAGGAGCAATTATCTCTTTACATATCAGATCCCTCCAGTACTCTGAGGTCCCCAACAGCAGGAATGCAATCCTGTTCTCCTTACACCCCTGGCCTTGAAGTACAGAACCTTCAGGATGTTTATATCAGCAACCTCGGTTAATTTAATCTT
This sequence comes from Loris lydekkerianus, assembly GCA_963574355.1. NCBI lineage: Eukaryota > Metazoa > Chordata > Mammalia > Primates > Lorisidae > Loris > Loris lydekkerianus. Next base: position 28,684 of record CAUYPK010151567.1, read on the forward strand.
TGGCCTTTTAAAGACAAGCACCTGGGCCACGTCGGTGGTTCAGTGAATAGGGCGCTGGCCCCATATACCAAGGGTGGTGGGTTCAAACGCGGCCCTAGCCAAACTGCAACAAAAAATAGCCGGGCGTTATGGCGGGCACCTGGGGTCCCAGCTACTTGGAAGGCTGAGCCAAGAGAACTGCCTAAGCCCAAGAGCTGGAGATTGCTGTGAGCTGTGATGCGACAGCACTCTACTGAGGGCAACAGAGTGAGACTCTGTCTCTAAAAAAATTAATAAATAAAGACAAGCACCTTAGGAAAACTGAGGCAGCTCTCAACTCTTCTGTCTCCAGCCCATCTACTGGACTTGAGCTTAACCCTGACCTGGAGGCAGGGACCATATGTTTGTCACGTCTGTCCCCTGAACACCGTGGGTCTACGCTGTCTGGGTGTTGGTTAGTGGACAGAGAGAGGGAAGGCAGGTGGTAAAGGCAGCATGAGGGGCCCAGGCTCCTCCTGACTTTCACTGTGGGTTATTTTCCATCCAGACCTTGAACAGAAGCCCTTCTCACCCCTGCTCCTGATAAATGAAAAGCTGCTGAGGTCCAGCTCTGAAGACACTGTCTCTCCCTGTCCCTGTGCGTGGGTCACGGGGCTGCCTTTGCAGAATCCCAGCGTTCTCTGGAGAGCAGGCTAGAAACCACTGATCAGAAACAACAATCTCATTTTGCAGATGGGGAAGCCGAGGCTCTGATGCAGGGATTGACAAGGGCAGCTCTGTTAGCTGCGGGCCCAGCTGGCTAGTACCTTCCAAGGACACTTCCATAACCCCCTTTCACATCTGGGTGGCCTCACCAGCCCTTGGCTGATATGTGCCCCAACTCTCCAGTGGAAGTTATTTGGTGTATGGCCTGTCCTGTACCATAGCCACAGCCCTCAGCTGACTGTGACCTTGTCCTCCACCCCAGGGGGAGGGCCTGGGCAGCCCCCCGAATGCACTGGGGAAGAGGAGGGCCCTGGCAGTTTTCTGGGGTCAGCTTTGAAAACACCCACCTCCTGGTGGGCATTTGTCTGCTTGCTTGGGAAGCATCATGCACCTGGGCAGTGCCGAGACTCACTTCCCTTCTGTGGAATTTGGAGGAATAAACACAGTTCCCACTCCAGGGAGTGGCGTCCCCCGCACAGCCAGGTAAGTTGCTCTGTGCTGACCTCAGCTGGTTGACTCACTGAAGGTGCCTCTCCCAGCACCTAGTGGAGTCACCCCAGCTGCAGGAGCCCGGCTTCCCTGGGGAGCACTGGCGGCTCAGGGCCCTGTACACGTGCGGAGCTGACTTGCGTGCCTGCCTGCCTGGCCAGCCCCGCCTGCGATGCAGCCTGAGCTGGGCCATAAGCACTGGGCGAGGGGAGCCTCCTTCATAGCCGGCTTGGCGCTGGCTCCCGCTGACTTGAGGGTTGTGTCCTGTGCCAGGGCTGGGTTACTCAGTGAGACTCAGATGGGCTGGGCCCACCTGTGTGAGAGGGCAGGACTGTCCTGGCTGGCGCTGATGGGATTCGCCAAGGAACGAGGAGGCAAGAGACGGTTAACCCCGTACAGTGCACAACTCACCCTTTAGTTTGTTGGTCCCAGTGAAGGAGGGTGTGGGGGTCCACACTGGTGTCTGCCCTAGTCTATGAGCTGTGAAGGGCAGGGATGGTCCCACCAGATGCGATTGGGAGCCACACACCTCGTGGGGCCTCAGGAAGACCTGATGTGAGCCCTTCTGAGCCACGCCAGCCCCCAAGGGGGAAGCAGAGCAGTGGGTGGGTGTGTGCACAAGGAGTGGGGCCTGGGTCTTCATTCCCCACTGTGACCTGCATCTGATGCCTGCTGGTTGGAGGATGTGCACTTGGTCACATCCTTGAGTGACTAAAACGACCTCGTTGGGCTATTGTAGAGACTCTGCAGTGTTACTAAGGGCATTGCAAACTGTAAAGTGCTGTATGTATCACCTGGTACAGGCAGACAGGTCACTGCCAATTCCTGAGTTCACCTTGGGAAGGTGTGTGGGCTCTACTGAAGCCATGAACCGGAGGAGCACGGGGGCCGAGCTGCGTCCTGCAGAAGGGCTAGAGGTGGGGGGTGCTGCCTTCGCCCCCAGGGGAACAAGTCCAGGCTGAGAACCCCTCAATTCCCTTGTGCTCCAGCTGGGAAAAATCATGTGGCAAACAAGATGTACTCATTTTTTTTTTTTTTTGGAGATAGAGTTTTACTTTGTCGCCCTTGGTAGAGTGCCATGGTGTCACAGCTCATAGCGACCTCCATCTCCTGGGCTCAGGCTATTCTCTTCCCTCAGCCTCCCAAGCAGCTGGGGCTACAGAAGCCCACCACAATGCCCGGCTATTTTTTGTTGCAGTTTGGCGGGCGGCATCCTACCCACTGACCCACGGGCACTGCTCATTTTTTATTCTGCCGGGGAATGCAGTGATCAGGGGCTCAGGCTCTGGCTCAGACAGACCTGCATATGTGTCTTGGCTGTGGCGCTTGCTAGCTCTGGTAAGGAGGGTATCCAGGGGGTGTGGAGGGAGGAGGCCCAGAGGGGGTCAGAGCCTGAGCCAGGGGAGCAGGTCACCTGTGGAGGGGTGAGAAGGGTGTCCACATGGATGGAGGAGTGGCCTAAAGGGGGTGTTAGAGTCTCAGCAACGAACGCAGGGGACCAGGTTGGAAGGAGGGTCTGGTGTGGTAACCTACTAGTAGCCTTACTGATAACATACTCAATTAACACATATTTTGCATGTTATATGTTTTATATACATATTCTTATAATAAAGAAAGCTAGAGAAGAGAGATATTATTAAGAAAATCATATGGAAGAGAAAATACATCTATAATTTACTCCATCTACACTTCATTGAGTGGAAACGGAGTATCACGGAGGCCTTCATCCTCATCATCAGTGTCATCTACACACGGAGCAGGCTGGGCAGGAGGAGGAAGAAGGGTTGGTCTTGCTGTCTCAGGGGTGGCAGAGGCAGAAAAAAATCCATGGATAAGTGGACCCATCTGTTCACACCCATATTGTTCAGGGTCAACTGCGTGCACTTTGTGACCCCTCTGAAGGTCAAGTGCATACACTTCTTGCCCTGCGTCTCCCACTCCCCACCCCCCTGTGAAAGGGGCCTGGGAACAGTGAGTCGCCGGTAGTGGTGAGCACACCTGTCATCCCATGTTGGTGTCTGTACACTGTTCCCCAGGAAAGGAACCAGGGCTCCTTGGTGTCATGGTTGCTTCCAGGGCCAGGGCAGAGAAAGGACAGAATGAGCCTAGAATATCTCCTCATGCCAAAAAGTCAGGAAATGCTAAAAAAAAAAAAAAAAAAAAAAAGCGAGCGAGAGAGGGAGATATTGGGCTGGGTGCAGTGATGCCTGTAATCCTAGCACTCTGGGAGGCTGAGGCAGGAGGATCACCTAAGCTCAGGCGTTCAAGACCGCGTGAGCAAGAGCAAGACCCCATTTCTACTAAAAACAGAAAAAAAAAATTTGCCCAGTGTGGTGGCAGGTGCCTATGTCCCAGGTACTCAGGAGGATCACTTGAGCCAAGGAGGTTGAGGTTGCTGAGAGCTAGGCTGAGGCCATGGTACTCTAGCCTGGGTGACAGAGCAAGACTCTGTTTAAAAAAAAAAATGAGAGAGAGAAATATATTAAAATATCCTGGAGCTACTTGAAAGGGCAGCCACTAGCCAAATCAGGGACAATTTGCACCTTACAAAAATAACAATAGAAATGGATTATAAGCCGTTGAATACCATAAGAAACCTCAAGTCTATACTGCTATAAATGAACGGGAGTAAATTGGAAGTCTGGCAAGCAATGTGATATTTACATAGTCTCAAAGTAACTCCTCACAAAATATTTATTACAAAGGGAGAAAGTAACTTTACAGCAGAGAAACTTGGCAGACCCCACCTGAATCAAATTTTACCTCATCACTAATGAAACAAATCCAGAGAACCCAGTAGGGGCCACCCAAATCCAAATTCTACAAAATAAGTGATCTATACTCTTCACGAGCGTCAAGGCTATGAAAGGAAGTCCCGGGTAACAGGTGGAGACTGTAGGAAACCTGACAACTTCATGCAATTCAGGATACTGAACTGACACCTTTTGTGACCAAGGGCAATGTTGGGACAGTTGGCAAAACCGGCCATAGGTGTGTGGACTGGAAGGTTGTAACATATTGATGCTAATTTCCAGATGCTTTTACTGCTGTGGGGAAATGTCCTTGTTGGTCACAGCTTACAGCAACCTCCAGCTCTTGGGCTTAAGTGATTCTCTTGCCTCAGCCTCCCAAGTAGCTGGGACTACAGGCACCCGCCACAATGCCCGGCTATTTTTTCGTTGCAGTTTGGCCGGGGGTCGGGTTTGAACCCGCCACCCTCAGTATGTGGGGCCGACGCCCTACTCACTGAGCCATAGGTGCCGCTGAATAATTTGTTAGTATTATACTTGCAAACTCTCTATACATTTGCAATTGTTTCCAAACTTAAAGTAATTATTAGTATAAAAAGAAATAGATAAAATAATGACAAATGCATTTCAAAAATGAGAGCGTTTGAGTGCGGTGCTTAGGCAAGCCCTAACACAGGATGTGCTCACCTAATGTCCATAATTATGCTGACGGGTGTCAAGCTTCCTGCGTCTGCTGCCCTTTTCTCTTTCCTAGCTCAAAAAACAACCACCTCCAGGAAGTTCTCCAGGAAAATGTCGTGTGTATTGGTGACTCTGGTCACCCAGCATCTTCCAGGTGCTTATCTCCACCTTTGAATTCACAATGGCTTGTAGCACAGGAAGCAAACCAGGGGGATGGCTTAGACCAGATGACACCACAGCCCTTCTCCAGCCCTAACCTTCCAGCATCTTCTCATCTGGGTGTTCACCTCTTCCTGGGAACAGGCGCCTTCTCAGAACTCATTCTCCAAGATCAAGTCCGTTCCTATCACTTCCATCCTAGATTTGCAGCAAATCTGGTTCATTGAGTCCAGGGCTGTTCTGGCACTGGCTCAGCAGAAGAAGGCCTTGTCTTCTTTCTGCATTTCCAGGGAACACGATTTCAAAAGTGCGTTCCTCTACTCACACACTTCCACTAGCTCACTTTCGTGCTCGTTCAGTTATACTTTGAGGGGAGCTGTGCCCCCCACATCTGGGCCAGGCCCCAGGCTGGGTGCTTTGCCCACATCAGCTCATTCACGCTCACACCGCTCAATGGGGTGGCTCTGACAGCGGCTCCATTTTACAGATGGGCAGACAGTGGCATGGAGAGACCTCAGGAAGAAAACTTCATGTCCAGTTCTCAGGCGCTGTGCTGGCAGCTTTATTTACATTTGCTCAGTTACCCTCTGGGTCACAGTGTGAGGTCCATGTTATTCTAATTTTTTAAATTGACCTGAGGTCTTTAAGTATCTCATTGTATAAAAACCCCACTCCCCTGACCCCAAGCAAATGAGCCCGTTGCTAGGGTCCCTCCCAGGGCCTTGGAGAGGTCTTGAAGTTTAAGGTCTCTTGGCTTCCTGGTAAACCCACCCATGGTCAAGTTACTATACCTTGACCTAGGTCCCTCAGCTGGTAAGGAAGACCTGACCCCATTTCCTGGGTGAAATTTCCCTCTCCTCTGTCCCTTTTCCCTGCGTGAGGTCCACTTTCTCAATCTTGCTACACTCCCAGGGAGTGCTGGAGGAGGGGCTCCATCTGGCTTTGGTGTGGGGGTGGGGGTTAGAAGCCCAAGACCTTGGCTGGGCTTCAGAATCATCTTGGGGGCTTCTCAAGAATGCATATGCCTTGGCACTCAGCCCCTCACATTCGGATTTAGTGGGTCTGGGTTGGGAATCTGGATTTTCAGTAGGTCTCCAGGTCAGGTGGATGAAGTCACCCTTTTGGGACCCACCCCTCCTGCCCTGTGAGCTTTGTCTGGCTCCCTCCCAGGCTGGGCTTGGCACTGGGGCCAGAGGCTTGTGTTTAACCTGCTGTGGGCTGAGCAGGCCTCACTCCTTAAGTATGCAATTAGCATCCTTGAGAACAATGCCCCGCTTTTAACCATTACCGTCCAAGCCTGGCAGGTAATTTGTTGTTTCTTTCACTGCAGTAATAAGCTCTGGCTTGGGAACAGGGAGAGAGCTCATTTTTCCTCTGGTATTCCTGACACCCTGCTTAGGGTGGGGTTTGGGGCACTGTGGGAGAGTAGAAGACACTGAATGCTATCTGGTGAGATCGAGAGGGCTTCCTGGGACAGGCCGCTGCTGGCAGGATCCAGAAAGAGGCTGGACTTTGGCCAGGTGCTTGGGATATTATGGTAGACAGGGTAGACACCATCCATGCCCTCGGGAAGCTTGCAGTCTGTCGGTGACCAATAAGTACAGAAGCCACTGTACCCATAGAGACGAATGTGCTAGTGGACCAGAGAGGCCCCAAGTCAGCTGGGTGGGGGCAGGAATCAGAGCAGGCTGCCCAGGAGGAGACAATTTCTCCATTGAGCCCTGAAGGATGAGTAGAGGGGCCAGGTGAAGGGAGTGGAGGGGGGACGTATGGACCAGTTTCTTGTTGGAAGGGACAACTTGTGGGAAGACCAGTGAGGCTGGAGTGTGAACAAGACCTCATCTTCTGTGCCAGTGAGGGCTTGGGCCCCATCTGAACAGTGAGCCGTGGCCGATTATATTTTCCAAAGGTGGCTGCAACACTATCTCCCATTCTACTCGCTGTTCTTACAACATGACCTTGACACTCCTCCCATCCAGTACTGGGGTCTATGTCCCTTTCTCTTGAACCTGGGGGATTTTTTTTTTTTTTTTTTAGAGACAAAGTCTCACTTTGTTGCCCTCGGTAGAGTGCTGTGGCATCACAGCTCACAGCAGCCTCTAGCTCTTGGGCTTAGGTGATTCTCTTGCCTCAGCCTCCCGAGTAGTTGGGACTACAGGCACCCGCCACAACACTCAGCTATTTTTTTGTTGCAGTTTGGCTGGGGCCGGGTTAGAACCCACCACCCTCAGTATATGGGGCCAGAGCCCTACTCACTGAGCCACAGGTGCCGCCCGAACCTGGGGGATCTTTGTGTATGACGGATGCTTTGTGTGTATAATGGAGCTTTGTATGTGATGCTCTGTGATCTCAAAGCTTAGGTTATAAAAATGCCTTTATCTCTTGCTTTCTTGGGATTGTCACTCTTTGAACCTGACCTCTACCCTGTGAGGAAGCCCAATCTAGTCCACGCAGAGAAACCACATAGACTATGTCTAGGTCTTCCAGCCAAGAGCCCTGCGGACGTTCCACTGACAGCCAGCATCAACAGCCAGACACATGAAGAATACGCTTCCAGGTAAGTCCAGTGCATCGAGTCTTTCCAGCCAAGGCTCTGAACATCATGGAGCAAAGTCAAGCCACCCCCGAGTGCCCTGTCTGAATTCTTGGCCTATAGGCTGAGCATAAAGGGGTTGTTTGAGGCCACTAAGTTTTGAGGGTTTGTTAGCTAGCAATAGTAACTGGGACAGACAGTGAGCAGCCAAAGGACATAAGCAGGGAGCAGCACGGCTGGAGGGATGTTTGGGTGGAGAGTAGTTGGGGGGCGCTGAGACTGTAAATGGGGGGGGACCATTAGATAAACCAAATTTGAAATCCTAGCACCTTGGCGCTGAGAGCTCAAGGTCATTTGTCCAACCACTTGCAGTGTTAGAATCCCCCCATATTGTGCCAAATGACCTTCAGCCCCCTGCCTGGGCACTTCCAGTGACAGAATGCTCATACCACACCACCAGGTGGCCCTGGCTTCTGTTCCACAACTCTGAGTGTCACGAAGTTCCTTGTTGGGTCCATTTGAAATCTGCTTCCCAGACGCACAGCCGTGTTAGAGGCCGTTTTGTCCTCTGAATTCTCATGGGCTTCTCCTCTCCCATTCTACCCCTCAAGAATTTGATAATGGTGACCAAATAGTATACTCTTCTACAAAATTATTGGCTCCAAGCTGAGCCTGGTGGCTCACACTGTAATCCCAGCACTTTGGGAGGCCGAGGTAGGAGGATCGCTTCAGGCCAGGAGTGGAGACCAGTCTAAGCAACATAGTGAGATGCTACCTCCACGAAAAAATGGAAAAATTAAAATACCTATAAAAAATTAACTGAGTGTGGTGGCCCACGTGTGTGGTCCCAGCTACTCAGGAGGCTGAGGCGGGAGGATAACTTGAGCCTGGGACTTTGAGGTTGCAGTGAGCTGTGATGATGCCACTGCACTCTAGCTTGGGTGACAGAGCAAGATCCTGTCTCCAAAAAAAACCCCAAACAAACAAACAAAAAACCCCCAGCTCCATTTGTGTCAACTGCTCCTCAAATGGGCTGACCTGGGTTCAAATCCACACTCTGCCACTTCTAGCTAAGTGCTTTTGCCTTCTTGAGCCTTAGTGTCCTCATGGGAAGACAGGGTGAGCGGTAGCACCCACTTCATATTGCTGCTGTGAGGGTGAAATGAGTTAACACATGTACAACCTTTAACACAGATCCAAGTTCACAAACTCTTAGTGCATACAACAGAGCTGTGATCCTTGGGGGCTGCCTGTCAGGGTTGTTGTGATAATCAAATGAGATAAAGGCAATAATGTTTAACAAACTGCGCCAGAGCAGGCGTTGCCATCACTGTTCTAATTTTGTCTTAAAAACAACTTGGCATTGGTTTAAACTGCTCCAGGGACTGGGCAGTAATTAAGGGGGTGCTGGGCAGCCTTCAGGGGACACTGGGAGGGCATTGTCCTCTGGAGTCAAAGGCAGCTGTGTTTATAGCTGTCACCCTCTCTTCCTAAGCTGGCTGCTGGCCAAGTCACCCACGGTGACAGTGATGGCGCCTCCCCCTCCTGTCACTTCCCTGTCAGGTGAGATGCTGTGGTCAGCAAGGGCTTTCTGAAAGGGCTACAGAGGGGCTGGGGTGATGGTGGGAGTAAGGTTCACAGATCCCTTCTCCCTTCTTGGTGACAAGACCCTCAGCGGCCACCTTGATGTCAGGTTTCCCTGGACATCACCTGGTTTACCTGGTAAATTCAACCAACTGTGGTTAGGTGGTGGGAACTGCACTGGGTTCCATGTGGATTCAGGGACTCATCTTTGCCTGAGATGGAGGGAACAGCTGAAGCTCCTGGGCCTTCCTGCAGGGAGGGGACGGGGTCCAGATCTACACTCCAGCTTCAACTGTGTCATCTACACTTGGATCTGATTTCTACATTGGCCTTCTATGTAAGGGTTCTTTAACTAACACAAGGTTTTAAAACATTTTCTCTAGTCCACTGAGACTTGAGAGGGGACAGGATTTCTCCGGCCACTTGGCCAGGCAGTGGCAGACATGGAACCAGAGCCCAATGGAGCAGACACCTGCTCACTGCCTGTCCAGAGCACCAGTCTCTCCTTTCCCACTCACTTGCCCATTTCTAGTTTGAGGGGAAAAATCCAGGTGGAGCTTGGGATCCAAACTCAGCCAATCACAGCCTTTGGCCACAGGGATTGGCTCAGAGTTGGACATGTGACCAAAGCAAGCCCTATCAGAGTGGGCCTCAGGAGTTGGGCTAGGAATGCTGGGAGGAAGATGTTTCTCTTTCCTGCTGGAGGGGCTGGGAGGCTCCTAGCCCTGGAACTGCCCTGGGTGAGGACCTGCCGCCAGGAGTGGAGCCAGTGCTGCAGCAGGCCGGGGAAGATGGCAGGAAAGGGGACTCCTGGTGACGTTTAGAGCAGCTGGATCCAGTTTCACCTGAAGTCAGAACCGCGTCTAGAATTTTCAGCTGTAAAGCCTTTTGGTTGTTGGGGCCAGTTTGAATCAGATTTTTAGTTCGTTGTGGCTGAATTCATCGTCTGGCTAACAGAGGCCTCCACTCCCAGACCTGGGCTATTGCCATCACTACTAGATGCCTGGAGGCTCATGGCCCTTTGATCTCTGATCCCTCCCCCATGTTGCTTTCTTCCCCTGCCCTCCAAAGATGCTGTCTGGTTGTAGGAGCCCAATGAGGCGCCCACACCTGGCTTCTGGCCTGGTACTTGGAACTGGTGGGGCTGCCTTTCTCTCCAGGGCTACCTCTCTCAGCCTACCCACCTTCCTCAGAGCAACAAGCCCCCAGCACCTGAGGCCTGAATCATCCGCCTCCAGAGGCCTCCACATTGAGCTATGAGGAAGACGCCTTCTCAGCTGAATTCCCCTCTTGGCCTCTGGCTGGGGGCGTCATAAGGAGAACTCAGACGGGGCTGCCTCCTAGCTGGTCATGACCTAGCTGCGCCCCAGGTGTTTGGAGGTCACCCAGGGGCTCTTCCCACACCCTCTCTTGCCCTATTGATGGCAGCAGCAACAATTATTTCTTACCTGTGTCTTACCTGTCACAAAACTAAGTGCAAGGACTCTGGGGCTTGGCAGCTTGGGTTTGAATCCAGCTCTGCCACATACTAACTGTGTGACTTTGGGCAAGTTCCTTAACCTCTCTGTGCCTCAATTATCCCTCTTATAATCAAGACGCTGAGTGATAAACTCCCGAATGAGTAGTTGGTACACGTAAAAGGCTCAGAACAATGACAATCAGCACACAGTAGGTGCTGTACATGTGTGATATCAGCTGTTATTATTCCCAATTTCTAAAAAACTGAGGCTCAGAGAGAATGAATAACTTGCCCAGAATGCACAGCTGAGTAAGCCAGGTCTGTGTGATTCTAAAATCAATTGACCTATGTCATTGTCACTAGAAAAAATGTGTTGCCTGAATGGTTTTTTGCACCTGGGACCAGCCAGGGCCTCGGGGTTCAAGAGGAAGCAAATACAATTTGCACATGAACTTTATGGCCACTCTGTATGTAAGGAATCTAGCCTGGCCTTTGGGAACCAGTCACAACATTTTAGAGGAGACTCTAGGGTCTGCCCATCTGCACTGTCCAATATGGTCACCGCAACCCACATAACGGTTCTTGTGCCATTGATATGTAGCTAGTCCAACTTCAGATATGTCATAAATGTAAAATACACACTAGATATGTAGCTAGTCCAACTTCAGATATGTCATAAATGTAAAATACACGCTAGATATGTAGCTAGTCCAACTTCAGATATGTCATAAATGTAAAATACACACTAGATATGTAGCTAGTCCAACTTCAGATATGTCATAAATGTAAAATACACACTAGATATGTAGCTAGTCCAACTTCAGATATGTCATAAATGTAAAATACACACTAGCCTTGAAGGCTTAATATAAAAAAAGAATGTAAATTCTCATTAATATATCTTAGTGTTAACTACATATCAAATTGATAACATTTTGAATATATTGGTTAAATAACATTAAAAATTTTTTGCTTTTTGAGACAGAGTTTCACTTTGTCATTCTTGGGTATAGTACCTGGTGTCATAGCTCACAGCAACCTTAACCTCCAGAGTAGCTGGGACTACAGGCTACAATGCCCAGCTGGTTTTCTGTTTTTTGTTTTTTTTTTGAAACAGAGTCTCACTTTGTTGTCTTTGGTAGAATGCTGTGGCATCATAGCTCGCAGCAACCTCAAACTCTTAGGCTCAAGCAACCTCAAACTCTTGGGTTTTTCTATTTTTAGTAGAAACAGGGTCTTTTTGTTGCTCAGGCTGGTCTTGAACTTCTGATCCACTCTCCTTGGCCTCATAGAGTGCTAGGATTATTGGCGTGGAGCCACCCCACTGGGCCAATCACATTAAAATTAATGACATCTATTTACTTTTTTATGTGGCTGCTAGAACATTTATGGTTCACATTATATTTCTATTGGACAGCCCTGATCTAGGCCAAAATGAGGCTCAGAGGTGCGATCTGCTTTGTTGGCTGACCTGGGCCTCCGAAGTCCCCATCAACACACCTAACGCTGCAGCAGGAGCCTCCTTCCCTTAGGCTGGCTCCTGAGCGTCTCTTTGGGAACCAGCTGGACGTGGAGGTTATGTAAAAACCACACGAAACCTGCTGGAAGGGATGAGCCCTTAGCAGAGGGAGCCTTTGCCTGCCTTGCTGGTGATGGGTGCCAGAGCTTTCTCCCTCCTTCTAAGCTTCCTGCAGGAGTTGTTAAATAGGGTGACCTTGCCCTGCGGCCTCCTGAGCCCTCCCTTCTGGGAGCCCAAAGCTCCTCGTCACTCTATCCCTTTGCCAGGAAGAAAAGAAGGTTCTTCCTCTTAGCATCACGTAGGCAACAGTGTAGGGCATTGGCGTGTGAATCTTTTTATCCCGTTTTACAGTAAGGGATCTATTCTACATCATGACCCTCCACTGTTCACTCGTATAGACAACTGAGACAAAAATTCTGTTAAAAAAAAAAAAAAAGTTTTCTCTTACATACACTCCTTTCTCCCCTATTTTATTTCATTGAAAATTCCTTGGAAAGGGACGCTCCTGGCCCACTAAATTGATTTCTCTCCCTGCTAAGGGGTTAGAAACTGCTGCTTAAGAAACACAAGTCTAGTGCCTGGGAATTCTTGAGCTTCTTTTCCTCTTTTTTTTTTTTTTTTTTTTTTGAGACAGAGTCTTACTTTGTCACCCTTGGTAGAGTGCCATGGTGTCACAGCTCACAGCAACCTCAAACTCTTGGGCTCAGTGATTCTCTTGTCTCAGCCTCCCGAGTAGCAGGGACTACAGGGGCCTGTCACAACCTCAGCTATTTTTTTAGAGACCGGGGGTGGGGTGGGTCTCACACTTGCTCAGGCTGGTCTCGAACCTGTGAGCTCAGGCAATCCACCCACCTCGGCCTCCCAGAGCGCTAGGCACAGGCGGGAGCCACTGCGCCCGGCCTTGAGCCTTGTTTCTGTCTACAGAGAGGACATATAACCCTGAGGTTGCAGGATTGTTTTGAGGGCTGGCAATAACAGAGGGAAGGCACCCAGCCCACAGTAGGCATGCAGGAGAGGGGAGGGTGGAATGTTTCCTCCGGGCTATGATTCGGGACCACTCAAAAGGACCTCAGTGTCACCACCAGATAGTCATTCAGACTAAGAGTTACCCTGCCTCGCTTTGTTTCTTTTTGAATGGATGACCTGGGTCCCCAATACTTGGGATAAATGGGTTTGTCGAACTCTCCGCCCAGAGAGACAAGAGGGGGGAGAATGTGTTCAGACTGTATGTGGAGGTTAAGAAGTTGGGGGAGAACTGGGAAGGTCTTTCTGGACACTTGGACTTGATCCCTAGACCTGAGGTCCACGACTTACATCTTCCCTGTCCTGATCAGCCCCATATTCCCCCCAAAGTGACATTCTGGGGTGTGGATCTAGCTCTGCCACATGCAAGCTGAGTGGTATTGAATGAGCTCCCTCACTTCTCTGAGCCTCAGTTTCCTCACCTGCAACACTGTGATTGTATCCCCTAGCTCACTGGGTGGGGGAGTGCAAAGTTTCAAATACACCATGCCTGTGAAGTTTCCCACACCATACCTGGCACACAGTAGCGCCTGACGCTTCTTAGTTTCTGCTTCCCAATTCATCTCCTCTCTCTACGTACCACTGAAAACTCACATCTTGGGAAAAGATCTGTCTCATGTGGCAGTAAGCTCCCCGTCCCTGCAAGTACCTAAGAAAAACGGCTTCTGAGGAAGTCTTGGTTTCAGGCACTGAGTAGGTGCTTTGTACATGTCTGTGGAATGAATACATGAGTGTGATTTCTGTATTGGGAAGGAAGTGGTTCTAGAACACTGCTGAAACTTATTTATGCTGAAATCACTTGGAGAATTTAAAAAGTGTGATGCATGGGTCCTCCTCCTATAGATTCTGGGTTGATTGGTCTGAAGAACAGTCTAGACAGTGGTATTATTAAAGCTCTCCAGGTGATTCCTGTGATGCCAAATTTGAGAACCAGAGCACCAAGTTTTTTCTTATTTTAACTCCAAGTTTATAAGATCTTATAGTTCAACATGGTGACTGTAGTAAATAACTATGTATTGTGTCCTTGAAAGTAGTTAAGATAGTAGATTTTAAATGTTCCCCTGCACCCAAAAAAGACATATGGGGTAGTACACGTGGAAATTAGCTTGATTTAGACATAGCACAATGTACACATACATCGAAACATCAAGTTATATACCATCAGTATAGGCGGTGCCAAAAAATGTATATACATTTTAAGAGTACTTGTAAGTAAAATCGATCATTCCCCCAAAAGTGTATAAATTGCAGGCAAAATGGATGTGCGTAGCATGTCTGGGTACACTTGACCAATAATAGTGCCTTTAATTCAACTTCAAAAAGTAATACATTGGGGACAGCACCTGTGGTTCAAAGGAGTAGCGCGCCAGCCCCATATACCGGAGGTGGTGGGTTCAAACCCAACCCTGATCAAAAACAGCAAAAAAAAAAAAAAAAAAAAAAAGTAATACATTGGGGACAGCACCTGTGGTTCAAAGGAGTAGCGTGCCAGCCCCATACACCGGAGGTGGTGGGTTCAAACCCGACCCTGGTCAAAAACAGCAAAAAAAAAAAAAAAAAATTAAAAAAATAGTTAGGTAGAGCGTGGTTTATTGTAATAGAGTCCAAGACCCAGAAAACCGCGCTGGTGGGGTGATTC
>CAUYPK010151569.1:0-63309 GCA_963574355.1 Loris lydekkerianus
GTGGAGTGCCGTGAAGTCACAGGACCCACAGCAACCTCCAGCTCTTGGGCTTCTGCGATTCTTCTGCCTCAGCCTCCCGAGCAGCTGGGACTACAGGCGCACACCACAACGCCCGGCTATTTTTTGGTTGCAGTTCGGCCGGGGTTGGGTTTGAACCCGCCACCTTCGGTATATGGGGCGGGCGCCCTACTCACTGAGCCACAGGCACCACCCACCTGGCTATTTTTTGGTTGTAGTTGTCATTGTTGTTTGGCAGGCCCAGGCTGGATTTGAATCCGCCAGCTCTGGTGTATGTGGCTGGTGCCGTAGCCGCTGAGCTACAAGCGCCAAGCCTCTTTTTAGTTTCTTATTGAACCTAGCTTATAAATTAAACTTCATCATAGGGATGCATGTGTACGATAAAACTGAATATTCAGGGTTCTGTGCTGTCTAGAGGTCCAAGCGAACACTGGGGATCCTGGAAGGTATCCCCCATTGATGAAGGGCACTACCATAGGGTCTCTGTGGGTGTCATCAGATTACAGTGAAATGAGGTAAGTAGCATGGGCCCCTGATGCAGTGGCTGGTGTCCTTGTAAGAAGTTTGGACACAGGCACAGAGGAGGCCACATGGAAATGGAGACAGAAATTAGATGCAGCTCCAGTCTGAGGGATCCTGGAAGCTGCCAGAAGGTGGAAGAAGTGAGGGAGAACCTATGAGGGGAGCATAGCCCAACTGACACCTTGGCCTAGACTTCTGGCCTTCAGAGCAATGTTGTTTTAAAGCCACCCTGGGTAGCCCTAGGTGTTCCCTACTCCCTCACCCGCTGTTCCCTGAGTATCACCTCTGGCAGTCACTACAGGGGGCGCCCAGGAGGAGCAAGGCCTATGTGCGAAGGTGGCAGCTGCCCCTCCTATTGCTCCAGTGACTTGCTCCATTCTCTGCACTGTGTCTCCAATAATTTCTTCTAGCCAAAGAAGGGGACAATCTCTGTTCCCCGGGGGCCTCTGAGCATCTCTGGCTTTCTCCAGCCAGGCTTTGACATGGGTTCTACCCTCTGCTGTGGCCCAAGGATGTTGGATGGGCCACAGAGACCTGTGCAGGCCGTGTCAGATGTCACATGCAGACATCTTTGGATACAGGATACCATTGTGCTGAGTGTCCACCAGGATACCAATAAATAGGAAGGAGAGAACTCAATGGCCCTGGGTGCTGCTAGCCTGGTGCTGCCCTTGCTTTTCCCCTGCTGATGTGCTCCAGAGCAAGGCATCCATGCCATCACCCCACAGGGCCACCAGGGGGAAACTGGGGACACAGGATTCTGGTTTCTAGTGGGCCTTGGCCTGCTGCCACTCTGCCTGTCCATTTCTTTCCAGATGAGACCTTGGGAAGCCCTTAAAAAGCTTTATATGTGTGGTTCCTCTGTCGGGGAGTGGGGCTAATGCTGCTGTGTACCAACCCAGACAGCAGGGACACCGCCACCCTCCTTGTCCTGGCAGCCTGCATTCAGGCTCCACAGCCCCCATGATGGGAGCAGGGAGGGTTTTCTCTAGGTGGTTTAGCAATCTGGCCTCGGTGCCCTGATGATTCCCCTCAAGGAACAGAATGAGGGCTCCGCTGGGAGGGCTAGGGAGTCATGCTATAGGGCAGGGTGCTTTGGCCTTCCAGCTATCAGTGGCTCTGCAGCCCTGAGCTCAGCTCCCTGCTGACCCTCCAGGGTGATGAGCCTGGTCTTTGCATAGCACAGCTTCTCAGCCAGGCCAGGCAGTCTTAAGGAACAAGTTCAGAGGCCTGGCCCTTGGGGTAAGGCACACTGTCTGTGATTGGCCCTCGTGCCCCCAAAGTGTTGGGAGCATGACGGCTGAGTGGTGCTAACTGGGCCTCAGAATCTGGCTGGGAAAGGACAGAGCAGTTGGGTCCCCGTCAGGGCCGAGGCACGGAGCTCGCTTACAGGTGTCGCTTAACATTCCTCTACACAGTCTGTGCTTCCTAGATCCTGTTTCCTGCTAGTTGTGGTGAAGGCTGCTGTGTGTGAAATAGCAGCTCCTGTCCCTGTGCTCACCCCTCCCACCTGTGGCACCTCTTCCCTTTGTCCCTTGCCTTGGTATGTCCTTCCCCTGGCTCTTCTGAGTCCAGTTACTCAACCACAGTCCAGTTCAGCCTGCCCCTACCTGAAGCCTCACCTCCCGTGTTCTTGCTTCTCATCCTGGGATGACCCTGACATGCTGCTGGGGCATCTCAGCCCTGCCTGGTGGCACCAGTTCTGTGGGGTTGGGGAGAATAAAGCCTAGGAATACTTACAGGCCACATCAGAGGTCCACTGTGGGGTGGCGCTGGGTGTGGAGGCCAGAGGGCAGGACTCTACTCCATGTCCAGGTGTGGAACCAACAGCCCCGGCTTCAACTGAGGACAGGGTGGCATCTTCTTTGTCAGGTCTTGGTTTCTGTCCTATTGTCCTGGATTTAGGAATCATTATTATGGTGCTTGGCATAAAATTGCCTGTGAACCACTCACTGATCAAAAGTACTGTCCAGGGGGCAGCGCCTGTGGCTCAGGGAGTAGGGCGCCGGCCCCATATACCAAGGGTGGTGAGTTCAAACCCGGCCCTGGCCAAATTGCAACCAAAAAAATAGACGGGCATGGGCGGCGCCTGTGGCTCAAAGGAGTAGGGTGCCAACACCATATATGGGAGGTGGTGGGTTCAAACCCAGCCCTGGCCAAAAACTGCAAAAAAATAGACAGGCGTTGTGGCAGGCACCTGTAGTCCCAGCTACTTGGGAGGCTGAGGCAAGAGAATCACCTAAGCCCAAGAGCTGGAGGTTGCTGTGGGCTGTGATGCCATAGCACTCTACCAAGGGCGACAAAGTGAAGACTCTGTCTCTAAAAAAAAACAAAGTAGCCTCCTGGGAAATTTTTTAATATCCATATTTTTTGATATGTTTATTTGGTCAAACTTTTCATTTTTGAGACAGGATCTCACTGTTGCCCAGGCCTAGAGTGCTGTAGGTTCATCATAGCTCACTGTAACTTCAAACTGGGGTCAAGTGATCTTCCAGCCACAACCTCTTAAGTAGCTGGGACTACATGTGCCCACCATAATGCTCACCTAATTTTTCTACTTTTTATAGAGATAGGATCTTGGTGTGTTGCCCAGGCTGGTCTTAAACTTCTAGGCTCAAGCAATTCTGCCTCTACTCTTGGCCTGTTTGGTCAAATTTTAACAAATGATGTGACATTCATTGAGACCAGAGCCATGTACCAGGGCAGTGGGGGCTGTGGGCCTGGACACCTCTGTTCTGGAGAAACTGGCTTCTGGCAGACTGCTGGAGGTTGGGGGGCGGGGCTTGTTTCCAGGCCCCAGCACCTGTGACGTGTTTTGGTTGCCAAGTGCAGGTGGGGCTTGCATAGCTGAGGCTGTGCACCTGGTGGTTTGTGGGCACTGGGTAAGTCCAGCCTTTCCCCCCAGGTTCTGCTCTAGACCTTTGTCTTGGTGATGTGAATGTCACGTCTTTAGAGAAGGACCTAGAAGAGCACAACGGTCACGACCTTGGGCCGACAGGTAGGGTGCCAAGGCTTGCATGCTCCTCCTTGCTATGGGGCTCCTTGGAGCTGTGGGGTTTGGGGGTGTGGGTCCCTCCTCCCTGCCACTGCTTCCTGTGCAAAGTGGCCCCGCACTCCTTTGGTCTGCAGGGCATGCAGACTGACAGGTTAACCTCATACACTCAGTATGTCCTTTACCCTAAAAGTTTGTTTCATCTTCCTGATTTGAAAGGATATCAGCCATTTCAGGGAACCTTAAAGTGTTGGGAGCATGACGTACCAGTGGCTGAGTTGGCCAGGCAGGGCCTGAGTGTGGCAGGTCTCTGCTGAGACATCCTCAGACCCCTCTGGCCAGCTCCACACCCAAGTGGCACTGTAGGCCAAGCTCCATACCACTGGCATATTGCTGCCCTCAGGTGGCTCCCCCTCAAGCCTTCCAGTCCCCCTTCCATGGCTGCTGCCCCAGCTTGTGGTAAGTGTCTCGGGCAGCAGGCCTGGCGCTCCCACTCACAGCTTCCTGCCCACCCAGGTCCGAGGTCGCTGGCAGGCTCAGCGCCTGTGGCCATTCCAGGCTCACTGCCCCGATCGCCGTCCCTGCACTCCTCGTCTTCCCTGTCCACCTCACCGCTCAGCTCACTCTCCCAGTCCCTGCCAGGGCCTCTGGTCTCCACAGCCATGACACCCCCCCAGCAGCCGCTGCCCCTTCGCTCAGAGCCGGGGGTGCTGGGCTCCTCTGCCTCATCCTACAGTTCTTTAGGTGAGTCTTGGGCAGCCTGGCTCCACAGCATGGAGCCTGGGCAGGCTCTAATGACCACTGTCACACATTGAGGCTGGGATGGCTCTTGTGTCCTCTGTGGGCATAGGGCAGGTGGGCCTTGTGGACCAGCCGCAGGAACAGGTGTGCTATATGCTTGTTGTTCATGTTATCTTTCCCGTAAAAAACGTTACCTTAGGGAGGCGCCTGTGCCTAAGTGGGTAGGGCGCTGGCCCCATATACCGAGGGTGGCGGGTTTGAACCCACCCCTGGCCAAACTGCAACAAATAAATGGCCGGGCGTTGTGGGGGGCACCTGTGGTCCCAGCTACTCAGGAGGCTGAAGCAAGAGAATCACCTAGGCCCAGGAGTTGGAGGTTGCTGTGAGCTGTGACAGCACTCTACTGAGGGTGATAAAGTAAGACTCTGTCTCTACAAAAAAAAAAAAAGAAAGAAAGAAAAAAAAGAAAAGCTTACCTTATATAATTTATGTTTTAAAGAGTTAGCATTTCTTGATGTTTCCGATGTGTCATACTTGTGAACAGAGCTTCCTGAAGTCCATGAAATCTGTGTGTGTGAAGGGCTCTGAGCTATGTAGGTGTAGGGGCTCTGGGGTTAGTTCCCCTTTCTGTCCACAGGCTACAGTGGGGGTTGGTGCAGATCTGCTGGGATAGGGCTGGATTGTGTCCTTGAGCCTCCCAGCACCTCTCCCTGAACTCCTAGGCCCCACCTCTGCAGTCAGGGCAAGTGGGCTAGGGTGGTCCTCACACAGAGTGTGGCTTGTTATATCATTCCTCCTCTTCCACACCCAGGTTTGAATGGTGTCCCTGGGAGCATCTGGGACTTTGTTTCTGGTAGCTTCTCTCCCAGCCCATCCCCTGTCTTGAGCACTGGCCCCACATCCTTGAGTGCGAGTCCTAATGGCGCTGAGCTGGCCCGGGTCCGGCGGCAGCTGGATGAGGCCAAGAGGAAGATCAGGCAGTGGGAGGAATCCTGGCGGCAGGTGAAGCAGGTGAGGGGGAGATCTGGCTGGGGATGGGCCAGAGGGAGTGGGGACCATGGGGCACCCTAGCTGGCCTCTGCCTCCTGCATGGACCTGGGTTCCAGGCCTGTGACGCATGGCAGCGGGAGGCTCAGGAGGCCAAGGAGCGAGCTCGAGTGGCGCTGCAGAAGAAGGAGGAGGTGGAGGCCCAGGTCAGGCAGCTGCAGGAGGAGCTTGAGGGCCTGGGCCTGTCTGCCCTACCTGGGCTGCGTAGCTTTGGTGACATCGGTGCCCTCCCTCTGCCAGAGTTGCACTCCCTGCAGAGTCAGCTGCGCTTGGACTTGGAAGCAGTGGATGGGGTGAGTCATGGCTGTGTGAGGGGCCAACCCCGGTGAGGGCTCTGGGGCAAAGACCAGGAATGGGGTCTCGCCTGGCTCATCTGCTCTTTCCTAGCCCCACCCCACCCTACACTCTCAGGGGTTTGCTATAGGGCCACCTCCCAGGACAGGTTGGTCCCTGCCCCTCCTTTCCAGAATCCTCCACACATGCTCTCTTCCTATTCCCTCTTACCAGAGCATGCCAGGCTATGCCCTTCAGGGAAGAGGTACCTCTGTCCCTCCCCTGAGGGTGGAGCTAGAACCACAGATCAGTCACAGCTGTGCCTGGGTGCTTCACAAGGTCAAAGGCTCTCTGCCTCCCTTGTGGCTACCAGCTGGCCTTCTGACTTTTCCTTTGCCTGCCTACAGGCCCAGTGCTGGCCTGAGCATGGCTTGCCCAGGTGGGGCCCTGACCCTGCCATGGTGTCTTCACCCACAGGTGATCTTCCACCTCCACACCAAGCAGTGTGTGGCCTGCCGGGAGCAGCCCCGAGGTGCCATCTTGCAGCCCTGCCAGCACCATGTCCTCTGTGAGCCTCATGTGGCCAGTGCACCTGAGTGCCCCTACTGTGAGGGCCAGCCCCTGCAGTGGTGACTAGTTCTGAGGGAAACACTGCCTCTCCTAGCAAGCATCACTGGGTATGGAGGCTCTGACAGTCCCCATGTACATGGCAGCATCATCACTCCCTCCTGGGCTGACATCAGAGGGGGACTGGGGCCTTGGGCCCATTGTACCTTGGGTGGTGTCTTCAATTTTCCTGCCCCATTGATGGTTTCAAGGTATTCTTAAAAACCCAAGAAAACCCAGACACCCCCCCCCCCAACCTGTTCCTGAGGGCCGTCACTTTGGTGGAATGGGTGGGCACCATGATCACAGTGGTTTGTGGTCTCAGCACTGTTGTGCCCAGGCTGCAGGGAGTCGAGGTAGAGTCAAAGCACTTTGTAAAGTGAGAAGTTTAGTTACACATTATCAATTGCTCTAAGCTGCTTTCTAGGTTCATTGTTTTTTAATATGTGTGATATGAAGCTTTATATGTGTCTGTGAACTTAATATTTCCTATCAGTGTATTGTTCATAGTATGGTAAATATATTAGATTTCATATCTGAAATTGAGCATTTATCTAGTAATAAGACTAGGATTTTTACAGTTTTCAAATTAAGTGCAAATAGTATTTATAAGCAGAGTGATTATTGAAAGACATGTATACACTTAGATGTTTTTAATTTTATGAAAGGAGCTAATTTTCCTAATGTGCTGGTGCACATGTAACTGGAGTTTCACATTTCAGTGTCCTAAAGTGACATTGAGGGCGCTGTCGTGCACTTACGTAATCCGTGGCCACTTTTTCTAAGTGCCTATGCCTTGCAAAGTGAAAGAAACAATTCATCTGGTTTTATTTTTTCCCTTGAAACTCTGAAAGAATTTAACATTCCTGAAAAATGCAACAGAAGAGATCGAATATTACAAGTTTTTAAAATTAACTTTCTAAGAAACTGTCTTCTGATTACTTAGATCAGTAGTGGCGATGGTGCTTTGTGACTTCTCAGACACTGCTGGGCCCCTGGCTTACACTAAGGGTGGTGGGCTGGGAATTGGGAAGACAGACCACCTGCAACTCCTGATGACATAAGAGACTTGAGGGGGTGTGTTCCATAGTCCAGGGCGATGGTTTGAGCCAATACTGTCACTATATGTATGTCCATGTGACCAGCTAAAGGACTTGGTGGTCAAGGTCCCTCAGCCCAGGAGTGACCGCCCAGCTTCAGCCTGCAGCAGAAATGCTACTGAGAATATATCTCGTGTGGTGACTGGAACCTTCTCTCGTCAGGACTGGGACTTCCTCTAAAACTCGGGGGTGGAGGGAAGATGTCTGTGGTTACCCAGGCGCAGTGCTCCAGGAGGTGGATTTGGACCTGGAAGGGGTGTGCTAGCCGGAGCAGGCTCCAGACCACCGAACCCCACCCCCCGGAAGTGAACACTGACACATTTCTACTTGCTGTGGCTTTGCCAAAGACTTTTAATAGCATTTTTCAAAGTGCAAAGTAACTAGGTAAAAATTTTTATCAGTGACCAAATTAGAATGTATTTAATACAGTAGGAGTTTTAGGAACATTTTTAAATGTAAAACTGATAGAAAAGTTTTATCATTTTAAAGGAAGTGGGTCCATGGCAGTCTGCAGCTAGTCCACTGCTAAAGATAACTATGGACTGGGTTTTAGTGAGTCTAGTTTGTTTTTAATTATAGTGATGATTTATTAGCTCAGTACCTAGAAATTACATATATTTTGTGCTACTGTTATCACTGTTTAAAATTATTTTTATTATTTATGCACTTGGTTCCCATTTCAAGCCTTTGGTCTTCATTGGGATAACAGGACAATGTTCATTAATGATATCTAGCCTAGACATTTTCAAATTATAAACAATTAAGGATAAGTAAGCTTTAGGAGTAAGCTACTCTGGTCAGTTTTGTCTGTGGAATCTGGCTGGTCTCCAGAGCATGTCTCCAGTACATATTCTGGGGGTGGTGGTGGCTGGGAGATGGAGGAGGCAGGGCCCACAGGCATCCCCAAGCACACATTCAAGATCAGGACCAAGCTCTGAGGATACGTGTGCTATGGGAAGACCAAAGAACTGCCTGAAAGTAGAATTCCTGAGCTGCATGGGCACTGTTGGGTAGCAGATGCTGGGTACTGTCCACCTGGGGTCCTTTCCCACGCTAGTTCTTGGCTCTAATCTTTTGAGGGCTGAGGCCTCTGGGACTGATCCCAGGCAACTGTGGTGCGTGGAAGGTCCTGGAAGCTCCCCCTCCCTTGGCCTCAGAGGTTGAGCTGAATAGGTTTAGTGTCCTGGGTGAGGGTGGGGAACTGGGTGTAGGCACTGCCACATGCCCTGATGGGTTACACCCCTGTTCTTGTTACCTCTTGTCTCCCTAGTGTTGAATCTTAGCAGTAATATTAACAGTGTCACAATGTTCATGTAACTGGTCAGCAGATCTTTGTTTGGATGCTTAATGCAGATTAAGTTACGGAAGCCCCCAATGTTTGTTTCGAGTATTTAGATAAGAATGTTATTTAAATGGAACTTTCTTAACCAAGAAGGTAGTATTTATAATGTATAATCATTTACTTGTAGTGAATTGTTTAAAGTTGTTAACACTTGTTTTTAAGTTTTTTTACACTATAGCATTTATGCAATGGTTTACAGAATTCATGGAATTATTTTTATCAGTATGAGAATTAAAACATTGAATCTTTATTTTGTCTGCATCTCTGGGCACAAACTAAGACTGGCCATCAGTCCCTGGGAGCGTCTGCACGAGGTCTGAGGGAAGCCATGTCTCTCTACTGTAGTGTACTTGCCCAAGGGCATCCTGACTTGCAGTGTGCTGCCTTCGTCTCCGTCCTATGCCTGGGGTCTCTGAGGCTCTGGGTCATAGGTTCCCATGTAGTCGTGGATCACTTCCCAGCTGCTCAGGGGATCTGTCTGTGGGAGTCTTGTGGCCCAAGCGCTCAGAGCTGGAAGTTTCTGCCAGAGCACCGGGTGGTGTGTCAGGCCCTGGACCCACACAGTGGGAGCCAGGAGGAGGCAGCAGGGTGGACTCAGTGCCTCACCCAGGTCTGACTTACCTGGGGGCTTTGTGTAGGGGATGCCATGCTGGGTGAGCAGATTTTTAAGCCTCTTTATCTCCTTCAACAGTTCTTTATGTGCCTAAGACAAGGAAAAGTCAGCCACTTGGTGGGAGGCTGTCATGTCCAGGCACCCCTCTCCCCCAGTTCTGTACCTTTTTACAGTTTTCCAGGGTCTCAAGCCCCAGGCCCATAGGACCTCCTTCCTGCTGCATGGGTTCACTTTCTCCTGGAATCTTTAAATAGCCAGCATCCTCAAAAAGTCCCCTCAGCAACTTCTCATAGCCCTGAAGGCAGAGGAAGCAGATGGAGCACCCAGGTTCCGACTGGGCCAGGTGGGTATACGTCTGATGTTATGCTCACCTGGGGCGTGATCAGCTCATCGACCAGGTCCTGCTCCACCTGGTCCCACCTCTGCTGCAGGTCCTCCGGCAGGGCCGGGTACACTAAGGACCCAAGACAGGATCAGCCGAACCCTAGCACCCCCACCTGGCCACCACCCAGCATCCTACCTAACAAAGAGTGGGGGTGGCAGACGAGGGGGGTCTCAAATGTCAATGAGTAGATGCAAGTGCTTGGCTCCGACACGTGGGCTAGCCGGTTGCTTTTTCCACAGGTAAGCTCCACCTGAGGAGGGGACCTTTGTGGGTGACTGGGGGAGCCCAGGCCCCTCTGCCCAGGCACCTGTCCTCACAGCCCCACCGGCAAAGCCCACCTTGCTTTGCCGGCTCTGGGAGCGGCAGGAGTCACCGTCCCTCATCCACATGCCAGCAAAGGTGTTGTTGGTGATTTCCCACTCCTGCCATATGCTGCAGGGAGCAGAGCGTGTGAGGCCAGGCACCAGTCACTGAGGCTCTGCCTGCCTGTCCCCTGGCTCACCCGAGAATGCCACTGTAGGCGTTCCAGCGGAAGGTCTGTTCATGCTGGGTCACATTGTGGAATGGACAGAACTCGTACTTGTACCTGGGGGCACAAGTGGTATCAGGGCCCAGTCCCGCCCCACCCAACCCCACCCAGCCCCACACAGCCCACCTGTACCACACAGCCCACCTGCCCCACACTCACGTGGCCTCCACCAAGCTGAAGCACTTGCCAGCAAGTCTGAAGAGTCGCTCAGGCCCTAGGAGAGTAGAGTGTGGCAGGCTGAGTCCAGCACAAAGGCTGGGCCAGGCAAGGCCAAAAGGGAAAACAGACCCCCAGCAAAATGGGTGAGTATACCATGGGGGGCGGGGAAAACTAAGCTGATTTAAACCTTAAAAATGAATCACAAGAGCTTGAATGATGTCAGCAAAATGCCAGACCCAGGAGCTCCACGCTTGTTTCCCTGTGGAAACAACCATTTGACACTGGCTGAACTACCCTCACAGGAACTGTAACACTGGTTTCCAGCAGCCCAGTGAACACCTAACAAGCAGAATGCCACTTGGAAACTGGCAGGCTGAGCTCTGTGGTGTCTGTGCCTACCCTGTGTAGCAGTGGGGAGGACTTCTTTACCAGTCCTGTCTGGGGCTTCCCCAGAAAGCAGCAGGGACAGCAGGTACTGGGAGGACATGCAACAGATCACAGACACCCAGCTGGAGCTGGGATCGGGCTCCAGAGACACAGACACTCAAAGGCAGCCATGTACACACAGACCCAAGAACAGTAGTCCCCCCAGACTATAGGGAAAGGATGGTGCCACACAGGACCAGTCTGCAAAAGGTAGGCAGAAATAGCCTGCTTTCCCAGATGGATTTTCAACAACTAATCACCTAGCCCATTCAAATGAAAGAAACTGACAAAGCAACTGAGAACTGTACATCAGTTGAACTGTCCTCATAGATGAGGTTAAGACACTCCTAGTTAAAAGCTGGGAGTCCATCACTACAGGCCCAGAAGAAAAGCACACTGCCTAGGTGCTGGATAGGAAGAGATCTATTTCCACTGGCAGTGATATGTGGGCAAGTTTGTCAATCTACAGGATTTAAAAGACAAATGCAGAAAAGCTAATTACAGTATCTATGCTAGGGGATACACTATAAAAGTATAATCTATGACAAACAGCTGTGGCGTACGGAGCTGTATAGTTAATGTTGGTGACTGAAGTTGGTATAAATGTAAGATTTTACAACTTGGGCAGCACCTGTGGCTCAGTGAGTAGGGTGCCACCCCCATATACCAAGGGTGGCAGGTTCAAACATGGCCCCAGCCAAACTGCAATAAAAAAATAGCCGGGTGTTGCAGTGGGTGCCTGTAGTCCCAGCTACTTGGGAGGCTGAGGCAAGAGAATCGCCTGAGCCCAAGAGCTGGAGGTTGCTATGAGCTCTGATGCCATGGCACTCTACTGAGGGCAACAAAGTTAGACTCTGTCTCTAAAAAAAAAAAGAAAGAAAGAAAATGGCTTGGCACCGATGGCATAGTGGTTACGTACACTGAGGCTGGGGCGTTTGAACCCAGACCAGACCAGCTAAATGACAATGACAACCACAACAAAAAAATAGCCAGGTGTTGTGGCGGGTGCCTGTAGTCCTAGCTACTGGGAGGCTGAGGCAAGAGAATCACTTAAAAACCCAGGAGTTTGAGGTTGCTGTGAGCTGTGACACCATAGCACTCAACCAAGGGTGACATAGTGAGACTCTGTCTCAAAAAAAAAAGAACAATATATAAGAAAGGGAATCAAAATATGTCATGACAACAGAGAGAAGAAACAATGAAGGAAATGAGAGAAAGCCTCAAGACACACACTTTTGCCATTTCCATGTTTTCTCCTTAACTCCATTCAAAAGGCACAGAAAAGTGAGTAAGTAGAAAAACAAACAGGATCACACTGTCAGTTGCCCATCTATAAAGATGCAAAGTTGAAAAGAAGGGAACGAAAAGATTCTATGCAAACAACCAAAAGAAAGCTGGGGTGGCCGTACTACTGTTATAGGTGACCAAGAAGCAGATGACACGTTGACAAAAGGGTTAGTTCACCAAGATATAACAATTACACGTGTACAAACATCAGAACTCCAAAATACATGAAGCCAACAGTGGCAAAATTGAAGGTAAAAACAGTTACACCATAATACTTGGAAACATGATGCCCTGCTTTTAATAATGGGTATAAAAACCAGAGGGAAATTGAGGAAACAAGACTCGAGCAACATTATAACCCAGAAGAACCTAACAGACACACAACACTCCAACCAACAGCAGCAGAATATACATTTTTTAAAAAGACCATTTTATACCACAGAACTAGTTTTTGTATGCTTTTATTATATTTAAGTTTATAAAGTGTCTTTTCTGATAAAAAGAAACGAGAAAGTAGTAGTAGAAGGGAAACTGGAAAGTTCACAAATTTGTGAAAGTTAACATGTTCTTAAGCAGTGAAGAAAAGAGACGTAAATGAGAACAACACCCTGAGATGTGCCAAGACTTGCGGGCAGCAGAGTAGTGGTAAGAGAAAGGCTGACAGCCATACATGCTTAGATTCGTCATCTAACTTGGTAATCCTTAAGGAACTTAGGGAAAGCAAACTAGACCCCAAAGGAAGCAGAAGGAAAAAATAAAGATTAGAGCAGAGGTAAATAAAATAACAATTATAAAAACAAGAGGAAAAAAATGAACCTCCAGAAGTTGGTTCCTTCAAAGATCAACAGAACTGACAAAGCTTTAGCCAGACTGACTAGGAAGGAAAGACTCAAATTACTTAAACCAGAAGTGAAAGGGTGGCTCATGCCTGTAATCTTAGCACTCTGGGAGGCTGAGGTGGGTGGATTGCCTGAGCTCAGGAGTTCAAGACCAGCCTGAGTAAGGGGGAGACCCCTTCTCTTAGCCAGGCGTTTTGGGTGAGTGCTTATAGTCCCAATACTTGGGAGGCTGAGGCAAGAGAATCACTTGAGCCCAAGAGTTTGAGGTTGCTGTGAGCTATGATACCACGGCACTCTACCCAGGGCAACAGAAACTCTCTCAAAAATATTTTTTTTTGTTTTTAAATTGAAAGTGCTGCTGTAGACTTACACCCAAAGAAAGCCCTGCCATCATGACAAATCCTTGAATGTTCTCTTTAGAAAATGACACACTTTGGGCTTGGCACCCATAGCTCAGTAAGTAGGGCGCCAACCACATACACCAAAGCTGGCAGGTTCAAGCCCAGCCCCGGCCTGCTAAACAACAATGATAACTGCAACCAAAAAATAGCGAGACATTGTGGTGGGCGCCTGTAGTCCCAGCTACAAAAAAAGAAAAAAAGAAAATGACACAGTTCGCCTCTAATCCTAGTACTCTGGGAGGCTGATGTGGGTAGATTGCCTGAGCCAAACCGAAGACCTTGTGGGCGGCGCCTGTGGCTCAAAGGAGTAGGGAGCCGCCCCCATATGCTGTAATTTGGCGAGGTGGCGAGTTCAGACCCAACCCTGGTCAAAAACTGCACAAAAGCCCCCCCAAAAAACAAGGAAGACCTTGTCTCTAAAAATAGCCGGGTGTTGTGGTGGGCACCTATAGTCCTAGCTACTCGGGAGGCTGAGGCAAGAGAATCACTTTGAGCCCAAGAGTTTGAGGTTGCTGTGAGCCGTTGACACCATAGCACCCTACTGAGGGCAACAAAGTGAGACCGTTTCAAGAAAAAGAAAAAAGGCACACTTGTCACTGCAGCTTCAGCATCGCTTGTTTTTTGTGTTTGGCTCTTAGTTTCCCGGCTTTTCTTCCTGCAATCTGTTTTCATCCCTTTGCTGTACTGTGTAGTGATTTGGTGAGAGAAATTTTTGCTGCACCATATATGAGTTCTAAATTTTATTACTGTGATAAAAGTGCTTTATGCTGCGCTTTTCTCAAAAAACAAACCAAAAAACCCCAGAAGAGTCAATGTCACAAAAAACTAAAAAAGGAGGGAGACTGTGTCAGATTAAAAAACTAATGAGACATTATTAACCAAATGCATGTTTTTATTAACCAAATGCAATCTAACCCTAACCCTAACCCTAACCCTAACCCTGTGTGAAGCTTGGTAGGCCCTGATAGGGAAATGGAGGTGGAGGTAATGGTAAAAGGCTTTCTTGACACTCTGGGAAAATTAGGATATGCACTGGTTATATTGTAGAATTACTGCTAATTTTTGGAGGGGAATGGAAGAATTTAGGAGTCATGATGTCTGTAATTACTTTCAAATGACTCAGAAAATAAAAATTCACTTTTTCAAAATGAAAACCAAAAGAAAGATGATAAAGTATACGTGGCAAAGTGTTAATTGCTGTGCTGAGGAGAGTAAACTGGTACCCTCCATCTTATTCTAGCTATTTTCTGCTTCATACTTTTTTTTCTATTTTTTTTTTTTTTAGACTGAGTCTCATTCTGTCACCCAGGCTAGAGTGCCATGGTGTCAGTCTAGCTGGCAGCAACCTCAAACTCTTGGGCTCAAGCCATTCTCCTGACTCAGCCTTCCCAGTAGCTGCGGCTACCTGCATGCACCACCACACTCACTAATTATTCTATTAGTATGAGATGGGGTCTCTTGCTCAGGCTGGTTTCAAACTTCTGACCCCAAGCAATCCTTCCACCTTGGCCTCCCACAGTGCTAGGATTATAGGCATCAGCCAAAGAGCCCAGCCTACCTCATACTTTTTGTAACAAAAACTTTAAATACAGGGTGGCGCCTGTGGCTCAAAGGAGTAGGGCGCTGGCCCCATATGCCAGAGGTGGTGGGTTCAAACCAAGCCCCGGCCAAAAAGTGCAAAAAAAACTCCTTTAAATACATTTGTTCATAGTCCACATAACAACCTACAGACATGGCGCTGCATTATCTAGACCCCCCTCATCTCTCCAACCTCACCTTCCAGCCCAGCTCAGTATCCTCTGGCCCTTGGCATCCCTGTTCAGGGCCTTTGGCCACTCCCTTTGGAGAACTCCTCTCCCCCAGACATCCATAATGTTTACTCCCTTTCCTCTTTAAGCTTTTGACTGAAATGTCACCTCTCAAGACTTCTCCTTACCACTCTAATTCCCAAACAACACACACACCCTTCTCTACTTCACCTATCTGCACAGCATTTTTCATCACTGAGCATTCTACATATCTTAATTCCTTTGTTCATAGCCTATTCCTTGATTCCATACCACTTAGCTATATAAGAACAAGCACTGGATTGTTCATTGCTGCAACCCCAGTACAAACCCTAACACATATAGGGAGTCGTCAAAAAAAATTCTTGGATCTTTCTTATATTTAAAATTCATTAAGTGTTCAGACTGAACACACTTTATGATCCACAACTTCACTTCTGAGATCTTGTCTTGGGAAGCCACTCTCACAGGAAAGAGGCTCCCGCAAAGGGATAATTTTCTCCACAAGGCTACTACTTCTAGCCTCAAAATGTAAACAACCTAAGTAGGTGCCAACAGAGAAATGCACAGCTGTCCAATGGAAGACCAAGCACCAAGCGAACAGAATGAAGACCTACATCTACCTCTATGAAGAATTCAAGACGTACACCAAGTGACAAGTTAGCAAAATGGTCGTCTAGTATTTTTACACGTTTCTTACTTGAATACGCATGGATAGTTATCAAACTATTAAACAGCAATATCCTCTATAAAAGGGAATAAAGGAGTAAGCCTTGAGATACTATTTCAACTCGGTACAGGGTCCTCGCTCACTCACCCACTCGTTTTAGAAGGCTGATAAACCAACGCGCACGACTTCAGGCTCCCTCATCCAAGGCCGCCCTTCCCTTCCAACCAGAGACACCCACTCGGCGTCCAGGTCACCTCCCAGATCTTGCCGCGGCCCCACGCCCGCCGCCAGGGCTCTGCACTCACCAGACAAGGGTGAAGGCTCCCTCTTGGGCTGCAGACGATTTGTCTGGGGCAAGAACATGTTGTTCACCCTACAGGAAGCGGCAGGGTCAGGGGGGAACGGGTTTGGGCTGTCCACTGCCCAAGCCGCCCCGCGAGGCCGCTCACCCGAAAGTGTTAGGTTCCTCTACCACCTTCATCTTGGCTGCACCTGCGGGCGCGGGACCTGAGGGGAGGGAGTGGGTTAAGAGGTGGCCTGGGGGGAGCAGAGCGCAGGGTGGGGGCGCGGGAAGCGTGTGGGGTAACTGACCGCGCGCGGAGAGTAGGAACAGCAGAAGTAGCGCCGCATCCGCCGCCATAGCTTTACGGCGGTCACGTGGACGTCTGTCAGGTCACGTGGCAGTGGGAACCGGAAGTGGTTCCCAGTGCCTGCGCAGAGACCCGTGCGGCTTGGCTGGAGACTTAAGAGTCGCGTACCGGAGTCTCTAGGGTCTGGGAATCCCTGCTGCCGGTCATGGGTCGCAGGAGGGCAATGCGCGGGTCTGGAGGGAAAAGCAGCCGCTCTCGGCACCTCCCAGGCCGCTCCCTGGAGTCTTTTGCTGAGGAGGTTGGCGCCGCGCTGCGCGGTGAGCGGGGCGGGGGGCAGCGAGCGGGCTGCGGGGCGAGAGCCGCCCGCGGAACCCGCGCTGAGAGCTGCCCTTTTTTCTCCCGGCATAGCATCCGTAGAGCCAGAGGCGGCCGAGGGCCGGGACGACCCAGGCCCGGCAGCGCTGCCCTGTGCGCTGGCCATGTGGGAGTTGGGCCACTGCGATCCCCGGCGCTGCACGGGTCGCAAGCTGGCCCGCCTGGGGCTGGTGCGCTGCCTACGCCTGGGCCACAGGTTTGGCGGCCTAGTTCTCAGCCCGATGGGCGCCCAGTACGTGTCCCTGGCGGACAGGTAGGCGTGGGAGCCCTGGGGATTGGGGAGCGGCATGGGCCTTCCTTGTCTGCTCTTAATAAGCCTCCCCCTTTCCAGTGCGTCGTTTTCGGCTCACTTATTTATACTTGTGTATCTTACACACGCACCCTCTATGTGGGGTGAAAATGTTTCTGTCTAGTTTGCTTGTGGGCAGAGAATGTCTAGTTTGCTCTCATTGCTTAGTGCAGAGCGTGGGGTGTAGGAGGGTTCAGGATAAACGTTTGTTGAGTGAATAAATGAGCATGGTCTAGGTATCCTAAACAGCTGCCCTTAGGGGTCTTTGGAGATAGAGAATAATGTCCTTCTGTCCCTAGTGAGGCCAGTCTGCAAGGACATACTTAACCATACACTGTTCCTAACAGACAGCTAGTGGCACAGTCTGGGGTTGCTGTCATCGACTGCTCCTGGGCCCGACTGGATGAGACACCATTTGGGAAGATGCGAGGGAGCCATTCTCGGCTGCTGCCCTACTTGGTGGCTGCCAACCCAGTGAACTACGGCCAGCCCTGCAAACTTTCCTGTGTGGAAGCTTTTGCCGCCACCTTCTGCATAGTAGGTGAGTTTTAGGGCCTGACACCAGCCTGACTTGAGGTCCTTTTATACTTCAGCCATTGTGCTTTCTGTGGGAGAATCCCAGGAGAATATGAGGGATTTTTAGGGAGGTGGTCAGGACAGACCAGGGTTTCAGTGGCAGGTCCCACTTAAAGCTTTTGCCATGTGTACTTGAAGGGGGAGGCAAAATGGAGAAGCTGCCCCATGAGGGCTGGTGTGTGGGTTGTCATCATCACAGGCAGCACTGCTCAGTCATTCTCACAATCTGGGGTCCAAAGAGGTCCAGGTTGGCTCTGCTCTTGTAGCTGAGCAGCTAGGGCCCTGGCCACATACAATGGGGCTGGTGGGTTTGAACCTGGTTGGGGCCTACCAAACAACAATGACAACTGTAACAAAAAAAATAGCTGGGTCTTGTGGCGGGCACCTGTAGTCCCAGCTACTTGGGAGGCTGAGGCAAGAGAATTACTTGAGCCCAAGAGTTTGAGGTTGCTGTGAGCTGTGATGCCACAACACTACCAAGGATGACATAGTAAGACTCTGTCTCAAAAAAAATAAAAATAAATAGGGACAGCATCTGTGGCTCAGTGAGTAGGGTGCTGGCCCCATATATAGAGAGTGGCAGGTTCAAACCCAGGCCCCGGCCAAATTGCAACAAAAAATAGCCAGGCGTTGTGGCGGGTGCCTGTAGTCCCAGTTACTCAGGAAGCTGAGGCAAGGGAATCGCCTAAGCCCAGGAGTTGGAGGTTGCTGTGAGCTAAGATGCCATGGCATGCTACCAAGGGCAACAAAATGAGATTCTGTCTCTTAAAAAAAAAAAAAAAAAAAAATTAAATAGGGCAGCGCCTGTGGCTCAACGGATAGGGCGCCGGCCCCATATGCCAGAGGTGGTGGGTTCAAACCCATCCTGGGCCAAAAGCTGCAAAAAAAAAAAAAAATTAAATTAAAATTAAAAAAATAAAAAATAAATAAATAAAGAGCCCCAGGAGGCATGGGGGCAGCCTTAGTGGGATGTTTGTGTGTCTTGGCAAAGGGGAGGGGATTGCAGTAATGGAGGTGGAGGATGGGCACTGGTAGGGCCATCAAGGCTGTAGGTTGGTGGAACTCTGCACCTACCTGGGACAGTACCATCACCCAGCAACCAGGGGAAGCAGAGTCCACTCTTGAAGGGATCGTCAGCATCTCAGAGTTTTCCTGTTTCTTGCACCTTCAGGCTTTTCAGACCTTGCTGTCATTTTGCTACAGAAATTTAAGTGGGGCAAGGGATTCTTGGACCTGAATCGCCAGCTCTTGGACAAGTATGCAGCCTGCAGTGGCCCAGAGGAGGTGCTGCAAGCAGAGCAGGAGTTCTTGGCCAGTGCAAAGGAGAGCTCTGAGGAAGAGATAGGTGAGGCCTGGCGTGATGGGGCCTGAGACCCGACCCTCAGGCCTGCCACTTCCTTTTGAAAAACTTAGGAGTTGGGGCTTAGATTGTGCTCTGCACTCACTTAACAGTCACTTTTCTGTCTTGGTTCAGACCCCTTTGACGTGGATTCAGGGCGAGAGTTTGCAAACCCCAACAGGCCTGTGGCCAGCAACCGGTAGGTCCTGGGGTTTCCCAGTTTTGTGATCACTCAGATCCAGGGCGCTTCTCAACCTCTGGCCTTGCCCTTCTTCCTACATGGGCATGGATGGTTTTCTTACTGAAAAATACGAAGTGGACGTTCTCTTGGAAAGTATATAGGGAATAAGAGGAATTTGTCCTCAGCTTAAGGGGAGTTGAATGCACTAGAGAGGTAGCCTCTGGCTGCCCAGGGATGACATCCCTGGAGAACATATTCCTCCTTTCCAGGCTGCCCCCAGACACTGATAACAGTGATGAGCCTGAGGAACAAGGGTCTGACCCTGAGAAAGAAGGAGACAGCAGCAGCTGCTCCAAAGAGGAGGAGACACTGGAACAAGGGGCTGAGGCAAGGCACCCAACCAACATTTGGAAAGGAATCAAGAAACGACAGAGAGACTGAAGGTTGCAGGTGTGTATATTTCAGAGACTGAATGACAAGGCAATCTAGAGACAAGGAAATACAGACAAGTCTGGCTGTTTTGGCCCTGTGGAGAACTGAACTCTGCAGCTTCTTGCCCAGTGCTGCTGATAGCTTTGCTCTGAGTCCTGCCTCAGAGCTCTGGCAATGAAGCTACAGGCCAGAAAGGAGCCTCAGTGTGAGTCTGTTTCTTTGCACTGAGCCTGGGGGAGGGTTGAAAGGGACTCTTGGCCTCTAGTGGGGCATACCCTGGCTAGAAGGGTCTGGGCCATGGAATAAGTCATGTGTGGTCACATACATGTATGTGAAAAAATAGCTAGAGTGTCTTACATGGACCACTAGCCTTGGCTGATATACTAGGCTTCATAGAGTGACCCCACAGGAGCCTCTCCCAGTCCTAGAAGCCAGGTGGGGAGTAGAGGCTGATAGTACTTAGCAAACCTCCTCTCCACATCCACTCTTGAGTGGAGGATTCCAGACCCAGGAGAGGACTGCTGAACACAGCATGCTCTCACCTATGCCTTGCAAGCTGGGTCCCAGGACCTGCTTCTTTCCAAAGCTTGGGCTGCTCAAACCCAACCCTACTCCTTCCTGCCCTGTTGGCCTCTGGCGGCCTTGCCCTCCCCAGGAGAGACAAAAGATGGGCTCTTAGCTGAGGCTCTCTTGGCATTTGGGTAGGGGCTGGTCTCAGCTGGGGGCTGTCTGACTGACAGCAAGATGCTGAGCAGTGCCCCAGCCTCTATTCACACTGTACCCATAGCCTCTTACCCCCCTGCACTCTCCAGTGGTGAAGATGTCATTTCTGGGTGTCCCCTGGGGAGCAAAGCCACCAAGATCAGGTGCCTGCCCACTCACCTACCCATGGACTGTACAGCCCCAGGTAGTGGGTGGAGAAGCCCACCTGTAGCCGGGCCCTCTATAGTCTGATCTGTGTCCAAGGGGCAGCTTCTGGCCAGGTCCTACTGATCTGGCTGCCCAGATTTTGGAGCTGGGGTGCAAGGAGTTTACAGCACACACCAAAGAAACGCAGCTAGTGCAGATGGAAGCCAGGGTTCCAGACACAGTGCACACATCACACAGTAGGGAGGGATGCCATGGGCCCTGGCTACACGAAGCTGGCCATGGGTGAGCAGGAGGATGCCACAGGGCATTCAGGGGAGGGCCGGGGCTGGCAGCCAGCAGATTGGGGGGGGGGGGGGTTTAGGGGTCTGCCTCCATGCACTTCTCCAGCTCCTTGAGTTTCTTCACAAATTCTTGTGCCTCTTTGTTGCTGCGTCCTTCCAGCATCCTCAGCGCTGACCTCACTGCAGGTGGCAGACAGGTGTGTGGGATCTGGTATTAGGCCTGGGTGTCCCTCAGCCCCCACCACTTCCTAGATCAGTGGTTCTTAACCTTCCTGATGCTGCAGTGTATTTCCATTGTTAAAAAGGGGTTGCAACCCACAGGTTGAGAACTGCTGGCCTAGATATTCACTCACCCTGGGCTCGGGGCCGGCACAGGTGCAGGGTGATAGGCTGCAGAGCCCTTGAGGCCCCTCCCACCTGGGGCCGTGCAATTCCACTGACACCACCCAGGCTGAGGGCTGCCTCTCCTGCGAAGTCGTTGGTGGACAGCCAGTCATGGTCCATGACGGTGAACAGCACACAGGCTCCACGGCGGCGGCATGCCTCTGCAGGCACAGAGCTGCAGACAGAGGTCCATCACCTGAGCCCTACTCGGGGAACATGGGGCCAAGGCTCAGGCAGTGCAGGGCACTCACAAGTGGAAGAGTTCATCATAGACGGGGTGCAGTGTCCGGGCCTTGACTTGGGTCCTCTGGCTGCGGATCAGCGGGAAGTGGTGTGGTGGGCCCAGCTCCACAATCACAAAGGGGTCACTCAGGCCTGGTGGGGCACAGCCATGAGCTGGCCTGTCCTGCCCTGCCCTCTGCACCCACCCACCACCACTGTACCTCACCATTGGCATCCAAGGGGAGCAGGTCAGCCGCGTGCAGTACCTCCACTACCAGCCGCTGTTCAGCTGCCTCGTAATGGCAGCGGACACTCAGGCGGCCAAACCGCTTCTGTTCCAGGGGCCGCTGTGGAAAGGCCAGTGAGTGGGACTGGGGTTCCCAGGATGGGGCATATATCTGCAGCGGCCTCTACCTGTTTGAGCTTGTCCAGGTAAAACTGCTCGATGCATTCCCGGGC
The DNA here is from genome assembly GCA_963574355.1 of Loris lydekkerianus. Classification (NCBI taxonomy): domain Eukaryota; kingdom Metazoa; phylum Chordata; class Mammalia; order Primates; family Lorisidae; genus Loris; species Loris lydekkerianus. The sequence goes on from CAUYPK010151569.1 coordinate 21,736, forward strand.
AGAGCACCTGTGCAGCCGCAGCTCCTCCTCCAGCCTCTATAGGGGTGTTGGAAGGGGATGACCTTACTTACTCCTCATGGCTGCATGGGGAGCCATTTCATGCTCCAGGCCATGGTTAGTGCAGCAGTGGTTTGAACTGAGGTCTCTCAAGTTCACGCCCCAAGAAGAGTTTGGCCTCACCTTGTAGCTGCCGTCCCTCAGGCTCTCAAGGGCCAGACCTTGGCCCTCACCATGGAAAAAACTGACCAGGGCCTGAGGCAAGAAAAGGAGGAGAGACCTCAGCTTGGTTGTACAGGGGGACTATGGGGCTGGGACAGGGACAGGTGGGACTCCAAGCAGCACCAAGGCAGAACCACTTCTCACACCAGGCATCAGAAGCTCCCAGTGCCTGAGGCTAGACAACTGCACCCTGCTGGGAGGAAGCACTGTAATAGCTGTCCCCCAACCCCTGGCAGGGGTGTCCGGGCATGCAGCAGGGGCTACAAGGACTCAGAGAAGAGCTAGTGGCAAAGGTACCTCCACATGGCCTCACCTGCAGTGTGAAGTGGAAGCGGCCATAGAAATCAGCAGAGACATCGTGGTTTGTGCCTAGTGCCTGCAGGATGGCCTGCAGGAGGAGCTCCCAAAGGGCCTCTAGAACCCTGCAGGACACAGTGTCAGGGACCTGTGGCCACCTGCCCTTCTGCCCACATGGCCACCTACACAGCCACACCTGCTGAGGTTCTCCTTCACCAGCGAGGTGCTCAGTAGGGCCAGCTTCTCGTCCAGGTACTTCATGAGTGGGGCTACAGCCTGTGGACAAGGATCCTCAGGGATGGCCTGGCCCTACAACCCCACTTGTCCCAACCCACACCTCTCCCACTCTGCCCTGGGCCTGGCAGTCACCTCCTCATTCTGAATGGAGTCGGGAGAGAGGCTGATGTGCTGCATATACTTCCGAATGTCACCCACCATCTGAAGAAGGGGGGCATTCAGCATGGGCAGGGGGTGACAGGCATGGCCCCCACACCCAGGTCTTGCCCTGTCTCCCCACCTTGGAGGTTAGGTGTGCTGTCACCGTATGGGCCTCCCGCTGCAGGTCCTCATCCAGCACCTGTGTGCAGCTGAGCAGGGACCGGGGCAGTACCCCCTCCTGCCCCACAGGCCCCTCTGGCCACACCAGGCCCTTCAGGGCCTGCCCCGCAGCCTTGCGCACAAGCTCCACATTGTTGAGGACCACGCAGAGCTAGGAAAAGTGTGAAAGGAGGTGGATGGGCCTGGGGCCCAGAGTGGGGCAAGCCTACCCAGCCTCCTTCCTGCCTGCCCCACTGCCCAGACTTACCGGCTCACTGACTGTCTCAGCAGCCGCCCTGTGCTGAGTGTCTACTTTCTTCCGAAGCAGCTCCGTGTAAAAAAGGACAGCCTCACACATATCCTGGGGTGGGAAAGGAGCTGGGGAGCTGTTGGCCCCCTCTGCTGGGCCTGCTACCCTTACCCCAACACCACCCGGCCTGTTCTTGCCCCTCAGCATGCAAGCACCTGGCTGAGCTGGGTGCCCAGCACCTGGGCCTGGGCCAGGTCAGGCCATGCCAGGCGGACCCAGAGCTCCTGGATGTGGCTGAAGCAGAGGCTAGCAGTGGCCGCAGAGCTACTGTGCTTGGAGGCAGTGTCTGTGGGCTCCAGCTGGGAAGGCAGAAGGCCTAGGTTGCTAGGAGGCCTGTGTTGCTGGGAGGCCCAGATCTCAGGCCTGGGGACTCACTGTGTCCACATCCACAGCTCCCTGAAGCCGCCACTTGGTCTGATCCCGCAGCACCTGCAGCCAGAGCTTCACAGCCGGCAAGAACTGGGTGTGGATGCCGGCTAGGGCCAGGGAGCGGCTGTCCCTGTGGTGGGTGGTTGGTCAAGGCTTGTCCTTGACTCAGACACCTAAAACCTGCCTGTTCTAGCTCACACCCAGGGACCACCCAGAAGCACCTCCCTCCCAGGGCCATGGTGCTAGTCCCAGAGCCTATCTACAGGGTTTGGGTAGCAGGGGGAGGGCATACCCACCGACCAGGGATGCTGCTCCAGAAACGCTGAATGTCTGCCAGAGTCAAGTAGAGCTCAAAGATCCCCGAGGCTACTTCGAGGGTCATTTTGGGGCTCAGCTCCTCCGTCAGGACCCATGCCTCCTCCGCCACCTTCCCAGAAGAACGAAGTCAGACAAGGAAACTCAGGGCCCTCTCAGCCAGGGGCCCTCCTGCCACTGCCCAGGACACCCATCAGGCACTGGGGTTGTGCCTGGGGACTCCTCACCAGACGTTCCAGTTGCCGGAATGTCAGGGTGAAGAAGTCCACTTTGAGGATGCTGTAAAGGACACATCTCAGCCACCCTTCCTGCCAGCAGGCTCTGCTGGTTCCCACCTGTCCCTGCACTCCAGCACCCAGCCTCACCTGTGGAATAGGCTGGCGTAGATGCTGAAGCAGGATTGCAGGTCATTGTAGACAGCATCAGCTAGCTCGATGAGTCCGGGCAGGCGCTGGGCCCCAGGCTGCAAGGAAGCCCAGCTCGTACTGACCTCTCGGCCACCTTCACCCAACAAAGCCAAGGCCCCCTCCCCAGCCACACCTGCTCTCGAGGACTCTTGGTGTTCAGGATTCTGTTATACCACTCACGGTTGCCTCTCTGCAACAGAAGCCACCAAGGCAGCATAGTGGGTCAGAGGGAGGAGAGAGAGTTGTGACAGGTCTGGGGCTAGCCCCACAGGGGAGGGGAAAGGAGGGCAGGGCCCAAGAGACTGGCCCAGACTGGGCCTCCAAACACACCTTTAAGGCAGCAGCAATGTCCATGTTCAGTTCTGTCTCAAAAGGACAGATCTCGAAAGAGGGTTGGAAGAGTTGCAGCTTGCTGAGACACCTGGGCAGAGGCAGCCTACTGACTGGGAGCCTGCCCTGCCAGCCCTGCCCCACCCCCTACACAGCAGTTGCACCCACTTCAGCAGCAGCTCCAGACGGCAGACCGCCCTGCTGTTGGTGGCAGGGAAGTAGTCTCGGAGCTGGTGCAGCAGCTGCAGCCCAAACTCAGAGAAGGCAGAAAAGCTGTCAGCCAGGCTCTCCTCCTGGGGGGACAGGGCCCTTCAGAGCTGAGGACACCAGTGTCAGCAGCCCTGCTAGGCCACTGATGCTGAGACACACTCTTCCTTGACCCTCCCCACTGTGGGGCCTTCCAGGTCCACCCAGCTGTGCCTAGAGGAATACCCTCTCACTTCCAGCTTCCACAACTCTCCCCAAAACCCCTCACTGCAAAGGCAAACCCTAGGGCCTTGCACCTGCTGTCCCCCCTCTGCCTGTCCTGCAAGTGCCCACCCCTCCTGTTGCTCAGGCCATAACCACCTTGGTGACAGTCCCCACAGCTCTGTCTGAAGGCTACAGCTGCCCTCTCCCATCTCCTTACTACAAATACTTTGCTCTCTCCCATATCAGGCAGTTTGTCGGTTTGTCCACTAGTTAGCAGCCCCAGGAGGGTGGGACTCTTGCTGAGCCCCTGCACCCAGGCACAGCCCACAGCACGCCCTCCGTTAAAAGCTAGCAAGCCAGTGGCTGAGCCCACCTGCTCCTGGGGCAGCGAGGCCGCCTCCTCCCAGTGCGCCTGCATATCCTCCAGCAGCCCCAGCAGGTAGCCATAATCTAGTGTGCAGCTCTGATGGTGGCGGCTGCTGACCTCCCAGTGTCTACCAGGGCAGGACCCTTGGTTAGGCTGCGCCCCGCCCCTGCCTCACCCCTCAACCTCCGCCCACCACCCTGCCACGTTGGCTCACAGGAGAGGTCTCACCCCCCACCCACTAATGGTACCAGCTCTTCCCTGCCCCCCTCCCCCGCTCACAGCACCCCCACACGCCTCGCCCCAAACAGCCTCGTCCCTCCTTCCTCCCTGCTCGCTCACAGAACCGCCAACTGCAAGGGCGATAGGTTGCTCTGGGCTCCATGCAGGCAGAGGATGGTGGCCGCGGGTGAGCTGAGCTCACCATGCCAGCTGCTCGAGTTGGGCTGGGGGAAGAGGCTTGGTGTGAGTGGAAGGGGGGGAGCCGCCCAGCCCTGCTTTGGGATCCCCAGGGCACCAGCTACCTCCTCTGCTCGGTGCTCGAACTGCAGCAGCCGGCTGAGCAGCAGTAAGTAGGACGGGAAGCCCGATCGTCCCCGCTGGCTCATGGCCGTGTCCCTCTGGAACACAGCCTGCGGTTACCAGGCCTACCCAGGCCTGGCAGGGGTGCAGGGTGAGTGCCAATTCCCCTCACCTGTGTGGTGATTAGCTTGAGGACGAGGTTGCAGTCTCCCTGAACGCGGGAGGCACTGGAGCGTGGTTCCAGCTTGAACCAGCGGTCGACACCGGCCACAGGCACCTCCTGGGGAGGTAAGGGTCAAACGCAAGAGGCTGCGCCCCCTTCTTCCTCCCACACCAGGACAGCCAGGGCCTCATCATCCCTTCTCGTGTGAACATGGGCCACAGACCCACAGTGAAGGCGCAGTGGGCAGCCAAGTGCAAGAAGCTCCTCCCAGCAGTTCCCCTGCCCCTTGAGGTACCCCCAGCAGCCCTAGGAGGTGGGAGGCTCTTGGGGACCACAGGACGCTGCTGCTGGAAATACCCTAGGAAGGCTGGGCCACCAGTGCCTGGCAGATGTTTGCACAGGTGGCCCCCCCAATTCCTCCTGTGCCCGCCCACCTGGATGGGTATGTTGAGGCACCCCAGGAAGTCATCAGTATGGTCTTCGGTGGGCCCGGCTGTCCCATTTGCACGGGCTGACTTGACAATCTGTTTGAAGTACCTGGCCACAGCAGGATGGGTATCACACTGTTAGTCCTTGGGACCAGGCTACAGGCACAGGGCTGGGGCACCAGGGATTCCTCCACTGTACCTGCTCATGCCCTTCAGGCCAATGACTTCATTCAGCTTCCTGCATGCTTCCACCAGGGACACGTCATCGTCGTGATCCCTGGGGGTAGGGAGGGAGGACCAGGCTTGTCTAGAATCCTCATGCTGGGGAGTCCAGACAAGCCTGGTCCTCCCGGAGGCCCCACTCCCAGGCCCTGTACCAGATGTCCAGGTGCAGCTGGTCCGTGCTGACATCCTCAATCTCACTATAAGGAGAACAGAGATGCTCGTGGAGGTCCCCGGGGTGCCAGAAGTCCAGCGCTGCCTGGCCTCAAATCCTGGCACTGCCACTTGTTATCAGCTATATGGCCACAGGGCACCATGCCCCTCTTTAGGTCTCAATTTGCTCCTCTAGAAAATGGGCCTAAGACCAGCTCCCACCTCATAGTTCCCTGGAGCAGGCTATGAGCCATCACCCTCTGGGCACAACCCGGGTCTGGAGCCACCCACCCCATGTGGACACTCAGCCACCAAGATTGCTGGGGGAACTTACAAGAGGAAATGCTCCTTCCAAACAGGGTTCAGGGTACTGCTCTTGACTTCAGTGACCTGGATGCACTTGACTGGCAGTGGGCCACTGCGTTTGCTCCCCTTTCGGAAGCTGAAACGATGCTCTTTCTGTGCACTAGGCTCCCGTGAGGCTCCCGAGGCAGGCAGGATGCCCAGCATGCAGTAAGGGTCGCTGAAGCCTGGGACATGGCAGATGCCTCAGCCCCTGACCCTGCACCCCAGCCTCCAGGCTCCCCAGGTCCATGGGTCCTCACTCACCATTGGGGTCTTTGGCCAGCAAGTTCTTGGCACGCATGACAGAGACTTTTAGGGCATATGTGGGGGCCTGTGAGTAGAGGGGCACAGAGGGCCTGGCAGGGCTGAGCCATTTCTCAGGATACCTGCTTAGCATGGACATGACAGGGCCTGGCCTTGCTCCTAACACTCCCAGGCCCCAGCATGAGGGCACTGCTCTGGTCAGTCCCTGCCCAGGCAGCTGGTGGGCTTACCTTGGCCACCTTCACACGCTCAATGGCTGCGGCATGCTCCTCAGGGTTGGTACCAAAGACCTGTGGAGGGCAGGCATGTGGGAGAGCTCAGCCAGAGAACCACTGAAGCAAGGCTAGCCACTTCCAGGTTCATCCCCAGTCAAGAAGGGCTGACCTCAGACCTCACAGCATGTAGAGTCACGGGAAAGCTCTACTGTGTTGTCTGGGAAAGCAACTGGAGGGTTTGTGCCAAGGAGTGTTGAGTCCCACCCATGGACAGTGTGTGCATAGAAATATGGAGTCATGGTATGCTGGCCAGGGGACAGAGAATTCAGAACAAGCACAGGTGAGGAGAGAAGGTGTGTGTGTCCATCTCATCCTTCTGGGGGAGTCTGTATAACCATCCTTCCCAATCTCTGTGTCCTCTGTGTGTGTCTCCTGGGTTGTCCATCCAGCCTTCTGTGTGCTTCTGTCAGCTTGTATGCTACATGTACATACATATGTGTGCATCGTACACAGATGGGGGGCAATGTGTGCTGCATGGCTTCAGGGGAGGAGGTCATCAGTGGGGGGAAGTGGTCTCAGTCCTCCTCAAAGCAAGCTGACAGGGCTCACCTGCTGAAGGTAGCCCAGCAGGGCCTCTTGGTCGTCCACCTGGTCAGGACCCATGGTCCCTGCACGGTAGAGGACCGTGTACAAGGCTTCCTCGTAAAGCATTTCCTCCTGCACAGGGAAGCAGGCCCAGAGTGCTCTGTCATGGTGGGGGGTCTTGGGCTCCTCCTGTCTATTCCAAGTGTCCAGCCCTAGACCTGGGCAGTTCCTCCACTGGCCATGCCTAGCCCCTGTGCACCCAAGGGGCCTGTGCAACCAGGAGTGCTTTGCACCTAGGGGCCTCCACTCCTCACCCACCCATCCCACCCACCTTTGCTGTCCACCTGTCACCAGACCCTGGGCACACAGTATGTGCTCATAAATGGCTGGGACCCTCCCTGAGGCCAGACTTCCCTCTTACCTCCTCCTGGGTCAAGGCTCGCAGGCCACGGTTGGGGTCCATAGGCTCTGCAGGAGCTGGAGAGCTGCTGCGTAAGAGAACCTGTGAGGGGTGCCAGTGTGAGAGCCTCTGAGGCTGCCCCTGCTGCTGTGCTTTGGGGATTCCAGGAAGGATGGAGGACGGCGCCCCTAGCTGGGCTGCAGCTGGGGCATATCCTCACCTCAGGGCATGGAAGGCCCTGTCTGCATTCCCCCTTCTTGAGGATGAGGCGCATCTGTGCAAAAAACTCCACACCATCCGTGGGTTTCCTGGGAGAAAAACCGAGGTGAGGGCGTCCCTATTACCAGAGGTGGTGTGTTCAAATCCAGCCCCAGCCAAAAAAAAACTGCAAAAAAGACTGAGGTGAGCTCTTGGCCCACATGAGGTGCCTGGGCCCAGCCACAGACACATGACTCTGGGCACGTCTGGAGTGGGGGCAGGATGCCATCCAGTGTGCCAGGGCCTCAGGTTCCGAGCATCCCAGTGATCCCCGCCCAGCTGGGATACAACCCTGTGATGCTGGGCCCTCAGGAACCCACCAGGCCCCTGTGGCAGGCTCCTGCAGGCCAACATTGGTGCTCTCTGGTTCTTGCTCAGTCCTGCGGCGGAAGGATGGGCACACCTGCACCTGCCTGAGCACGCTGCTCTTGATCTCCTGCAGGGTTGACATGGCCGGTGACCTATGGCAGAGAGCAGTGACCTATGGCAGAGAGCACTACCCTGCATTGTCCATGCAGAGGCCAGCGGGGGCTCAGAGCTTTCCCACAGCTCTGGCTGGTGCCAGCACCCAGGGGGGTGTAGAGTTCTTATAGCCTACTGGGGAACTGGAGAGTCACAAGTCCCTTGCAGGGTAGCTTTGGGGATGTGGTGGTGGAAGCTGCTAGGTGGTTCCACTCTGGGTTGGGGCTCCATCTTGAAGCTTCCAGGGTCTCATTGGGGAAGGATGGGTTTCCTGCACTGGGGCTGGACAGGTGCCTGGTACTCAGGCTTTCTATGCAGAGGCCAAAACAATGGCTGGCAACCCAGACGTTTGGGTACCATGGTGGGAAGGGAATAGGTGAAAAAGGCACAGGTGGGAAAGGCGCAGTGGGCTCCTGTTCCTTCCAGCAAGGAAGCCTGTGGCCTGGGCCCCAGCCACGTGCCCAGGGCAGTTGCTCATGTAACCAGGATGCCACAGAGGGGGTTGTTCAGGGGTCCTCACCCATCCAAGAAAGCCGCAGTCAGTAGGGCCCAGTCAGCACACTCCAGGGCAGTGGGATAGGGGAGGTGGTGCCCCAGGAACGGGGCCTGCTCCTTACAATCAGTAAAAGTGAGAACCTGAATCAAGTTAAGCCCTTTCCTTAAAATGGTGGATGTAGGGGCTGTGGCTCTCACACCCTCTTGATCCATCTGCTTGATTATCCTCATGTTGCCATGGCAACTAAGTCCTCTCCCCATCCTGCCTTGAGCAGCAGGAGCAGCCTCCATGTTTGGGCTGGGACAGAGAGTGGCCCTCTACTGAGGAATTCAGCCTGGGTACAGCAGACTTCTGCCTGGAGTTCCCTGGAAGGCCCAGCCCACACCTGGTCCTTCGGCCCATAACCCACATGGAGGCCAGGGCTTGGATCAAACAAATTGGCAGCCCTGCGTGGGGGCTGGGAAGCCGAGGGGGCATAGTCTCAGTCCTGGCCCAGAGGGCAGGTGCCAGCAGCCTGGGCAGCCCCAGCAGTGGGTGCTTCCTCAGCTCTCACCAGAGCTCTGGCTGTTCTGCTCCTTCTTCCTTTTCCTCTGGTCTTGCCACACTCCCTTCACTCATCCTCCCCTTCCACATCCCTGCCCTCTGCCAGTGCCAGGGAAGGCTTGGGGGTGTTTTCCCTGCAGATCCCAAGAGGAAGGGCAGGATGATGGCTAAGACACCGTGGCCTCTGGAGCCCCTCTTCCACTCACCTAGCCTAGATACCCTCCTCTTCCCTGTGCACCCCTACCCCCAGGGAGGCCCCTTCCTCCCCCATGAAAACTGTCCCACAGCCAGGCCACCTCTGCTCTCCAGCCCCCACCTCTGGCTTGCAGCACATGCTGTGCTTCCCAGCCCACCGCAGGGTATGGATCTCCTTTCCTTGTTGGTGCCCATTTGTCCACCTACCAAGGGCACCTCTAGCACTGGGTACCCACCATGGCTAGAGCTACTGTCACTTTCACTTAGCAAGACAGGAAATGGAGGCCAAGCAGGTTGAACTTGCCCAGGAGCTCCTGGTTTGACTTCCCCACCCTGCGTGCCAGGCCAGCCCTAAGATATTTTGTCACCAGTTCTGTCACTATCCCTTGCTGCCTTCTCCTCAGATTGAGCTGGGGGCAGGGCTAAGTCTGTGCACGCCTGGAACTGGTGAGTCCTAAGTCGATCTTCTGAGCAAGCTCCCTGCTCCCAGTCTGTCTGTGGTGGTCCAGGTCACCATGCCTGCTCTGTGCCCCCCAACTCAGCCGGAATCCCTCAATAACACCGCATCCTGTTCCCTAATGCTCCGGCCAGCCAGTGAGCCCATGGGCCCTGGGCTTAGGGGGCTTTCATTTGGCCATACCCAAGAGCTGAGGATAGGAGAGGGTGTGCAGCTCTCACACTGCGGGCCTCACCTCCTTCAGGCCTGTCAGTGCCTTCCCTGTGGAATAGATGGGAGACCCCAAATGTTTGGGCATAGTGCTTCTGAAAGCCATTGGCCCTGAAGCCAGTTGTGAATTCCCTAGGCAGCCGGGAGTCACAGGCCTCCTCTTCTCTCTAGCTGAGCGAAAGAGGCTACTCCCCCCCCCCCCCAGCAGCCCTCCAAAGCCTGTGGAGCAGCCACTGCTTGAGCTGTTGCCAGGGCAACCGCTGGCTGCATTTGCATGTGACAGGGGTTCAGGGGTTACAGGGGCTTGTGGGCCCAGAGACAAATACAGGCAGGAGCTAAGGCTGAGCTGCAGGGCGTGTGTGTGGGGTGTCTGACAACAAATTGTTCCAGGTAGAAAGCGGGGTCCAGATCCCCTCCTTCATCTTCCACCCCGCATCTCTCTGGCTATCCTCAGAGCAGCCCAAGCGAGGCGAGTGTTCCACTTACCCCTCCCAGATGAGTGTTTGGAGGGCCAGCTTAGGAACCCATCCTAAGAACCCACAGATTCACCAAGTCCAGGTTTCTTTGATGTCTAAGTGCTAAGCTTCTGGGATGTCCTGAGACCTGGGGTCCAGCTGGGCCACCCTAACTGCAGCTCCTGCACCTCCCCCTTCAGCCTGCTGCCAGGACAGGGACAACAGTGACAGCTTGGCATGGGTGTCTGGAAGAGGCGCCTGACCCTGGAACCCCTGGGCTGCCTAGGCAGCGATAACTTCATTGCACCCCACAGATTAGGCCCTCGTAACATCTGCCACAGAGGCCTCTGACAGTGTCCTGGCTAGCGACTTCATCCAGAGCTGCCATGAACAATGAACAGTGGGCCTTTCCTGTCTTCCCGTTTCTGACCGGATGGGATGGGAAGCACTGGCTGCCTTGGGGGCCTGGATGTAATTCCTTCATGGGCTCTCGCATCTCTGTGCCTCTTGTGCTTGGACAGAAGCGTGGAGCAGGATGTACCCACACCCCGCTCAGGCCTAGACACCCCGGCTATCTATCAATGATCAGAGTAAGGGTCAGCACTGGCAAACCACACCTGATCATGTGGCTCATTCTCTGGCTGCCCCGAGACCTGGGCTGAACGGGGAATAACATTTTACAAAGCAGATGACATTTTACAAAGCTAGGTGATTGCCTAGCACCAGGATTCAAACCCAGAACTCAAGCGCCAGGTGCAGTGGCTCACACCTGTCATCCTAGCACTCTGGGAGGTTGAGGCAGGTGGATCACTTGATCTCAGGAGTTTGAGACCAGCCTGAGAAAGAGTGAGATCCTGTTTCTAAAAATAGCTGGGTATTGTAGCAGGCATCTGTAGTCTCAGCTACTTGATAGGCTGAGGTAAGAGAATCACTTGAGCCCAAGAGTTTGAGGTTGCTGTGAGCTGTGACACCATAGCACTCTACCCAGAGCAACAAAGTGAGATTCTGTTTCAAAAAAACAAAAAACAAAAACAAAAAACCAGAACCTAAGCTAAGCTGTCTCCTGCCAGGGCATTTGAGGGCTTGAATGGCTCTGAGGTGGATGAGTCTGGGGACAGCTGAGCTGAGGGATTTGGTCAGCCTTCCTAATTTCCACCTGCAGAGCGCCCCTTGGGGGCAGGGGGACTGCTACACCACCCTGGGTGGGGGTGGGTGAGGATTCCCCCCTATACTGGCTGCAGATGGCTCCCTTTTGCTCTTCTTCCCCACCCAAATCCCTCCTACTCGCTTTCACTGGATGCTGAGGACTTCCTGCTGGCATCTTCCTGGGGTCTCACTGACCTCCCCATGGTTGCTGCACAGTGCAGGACCTTTGGCAAGCTCCTCCCAGTGAGGCTCCTGGGGGTCTCATCCCACTCTAATACTGGCATGTGCATTTTAACAAGTGGGCTCCTGAGGCCAGAGAGCAGCAGGAAGCCAGCAGGTGGCTTGGCAGGGATACAGGTGACAGGGACGTCGGGTGCCTTCTTTCTCAGCCCCTCACCTGTCACTACTCACCTGGCTCCGTTGCCACCTCCCTGCCCACGCCTAGTTATCTCCTGTCACTGTGGTGACCCGCGGGAGCCTTGCCTCCTCCTCCCAGTTCTATCAGTCTCTCTCCAACCGGAGGGCAGGGGGTCCAGGAGGAGTTTGGGAACTGGTTTGGTGTGTATAATTTTTACTCCCTCCCCAGAGCCCCCAGCCCTGGAAGGAGTGACACTGAAATTAACTGGTGGCAGGCATGGCAAGAAGGTGACGCGCAGAGCTTGCGCCAGCTGGATTTCAGGAGGACTAAGGTGCACACTATCAGGATTGACACCTTATTGGGAAGGTGGGAGAGACTGGAGCGCTGGGGGTGTCTTTCTCCCCCAGCCTGCGTGGGGTGCTGGGTAGCTCTGAGCGTCTCCGGGATCTTAGGACCCAACCGCGGTCTTCAGTCTCCATTGGGGAGGAGAGCGCTGAGCCTGGTCCCTGGTTGGCGGGGGCGGGAGGTAGGGGTTGGTGGTCGGGAGAGCCCCGCGGCTTGGAGATATGGCTCTGCCCGGGCCCGTCCGCAGTGCGGACCCGCAGCCGCGCCCGCCCCTGCGCGCTCAGCTCCGAAGGGAGAGCAAGGCAGCAGAAGAAATGCCCCGAGGGCCCGCCCCTCTAAGCATGCCCGACCTCAGTTTCCCCAGGGGCAAGGGGGCGCCCTCCAGACCTTCCCACCCACGCCCACAGCCTCAGAACCCCCCCCCCCCACCAGGGTCGGTGGCGAGCACTGAGCTGGCGCCTGGGTAACAGGGCCCAAGGGAGTGGCTCCTGGAGGGGCGGCGGCCAGCTGTCCGTCGGTCTGTCCTGATGCAGGCGCAGGGCCGAGCCCCGACGGCGGCCCGACGGTATAGGCTGCACCCTGAAGCACTCACCGTGGGCCGGGTGGGGAGGCTTCCCGGTGCGTCGCACTCTTGGCTCGGGCTCCGGGACGCTGAGGCACAGGGAACGTCCGCAGCCGCGCGCGCCAACGACTGAGCACTAAGCGCGGTTGCGGCGGGCGGGGGGCGCGGGGGCGGGGTCGGACGGAGTTCCCCGCCCACCGCCGCTCCCCCTAACCCCGCCCATTCCGCCTGGGGTCCGCAAGGAAAGCCCCCTTCCTGGAGTGCAGGGCGGCACGGGGCCGTCAGTTGACCCTCGGATGGTAGCGGAGAGTGGAGCTGGGTCGGCTCCGCGTCTGGACCCTCGCGTGGCTGCGCGCTAATTCCTGATATGGGAGGGGGCTGGGCGTGGTATTGTTGGCGGGGTCTTCTCCCCGGGGACCCCCCACGAACAGTCACCGGACCCAAACATGACGCGCCGTGCCTCAGCGCAGACTTTTCTCGAAGGGCTGCGCAGCCATCTCCACAGTCGTCCTCCCAGTCTAAGCTCTGTCCCTGCACCAACTTGGCGCGGCCTGCGTCTGGGGACTCTGCCACCGCGGGCCTGATCGCTTTCTCCGCAGGGGGCAGCTTGCACGGGGGCAGTCACTCAGGGACGCCCATGACAACTCGGTTACTTGTTGAGGTTACCATTTCAATAGCTTTGGTGAGGTCCCCGAGGCCCAGTTGTTGCAGCTGGAACCCCCTTCTGAACTGGACCCGCGGGCCCCTTCCAGGCAGCTGCCTGGGTAACCTCCACCGCAGCTGTTCTCAGACTTGAGCTCTCGTCTCAATGGGACCAGACTTGGAAGGCCGCAGTGCTAAGGTCTGTTCTAGGGCACCCCCAGAGGTTCTCGGTCATGTCAGAGGTTCAAAGTGGCTGTAGATCATGAGTCTGAATCTGGCTGGGTACAGCTGGACACTTGCATGCAACACTTTGGGGCTAGGAGGATTAGACTTTGGAGAAGTTTTCACTCTTGAGGGCCCCATCCTAGTGGTGGGACCCTAGCCAGGGTGAGGAGCAGAAGGCCTGGAGCCCACCCTGGCTCAGGCCGAGAGGCAAGGGTGGTCTACTTTCAGGGGGCCAGAGGTCAGATAGACTTCTGATGCAGGGTCCCTTGCTTGGATCATGTTTTTTGAGAATAAATGTACCTTCATTTCTGGGCCCTGCCTTAGCTGCTCCCTCCTGAGCCCTGGGGAGAGGAGCTGGGGGAAAGGGCAGTGCAGCCACTGTTCCCAGCCCAGGGAGAATACAGGGGGCTGCTCCCCTCACCCAGGATGGGGCAGACTCTACTGTGATGGGGCTTCACATCCCTGCCCAGCCCATGCCTGTCTGTGCAGGATGGGGACAGAGGATGCGGATGGGGGATGTGGGGACAGGACAGCAGGGAGGGCTCTCCTTCAGGACATGCAGCCCCCAGGTCCTTCCTCCATTCTGACCCAGTACGGCCAGGTAAGTGGGAGAGGGCTCAGGAAATGTATTAACTGCTCCACACAGAGATGTTAGGTGAGCCAGGGAGGGGGGCAGACCCTATGCCCAGCAGCTGTCCCTACACGTCACTTAGCAGTGAAGGGGAGTCAGGACTGGGATAGCAATGTCCCTCCCAAAGGACTGATGGGCCCTGAGCCAGGATGTTGGAGTTAGTGCCGCCTACCTCTGCAGTCTTACGTCAGGTTCTGCCAACCTGTTGGAACAAAGGTGGACCTGGTTGCCATGGTGACCACAGTAGCTTTGGGGTGAAGGGATAAGACCGCAGCTGCTGTAAACAGGAAGTTAGGAGGGGCAGCTGCCAGGCTGCAGGGAAGGGGCCCCCTGCACTGCCTCCCCATGTAGAGAACCAACCTCAAGACTTAACATCGCAGTCTGTCGGGGATGGGAGAGCCCTTGGAGACCTCTCACAACCCTCTTTTAATGGTAGGGAAACTGAGGTCCATAGATGGGAAGGGCTTGTCTGGAGCCATGGAGGAACAAGCTGGACTCCAAACCCAGCCGTGGCCCTTGGTTTCCAGCTGTGGCCCTTGGTTTCCCCTGGATAGAATAATCTCCAGAGCTCTTTTCTCTACAGACATTCAGTGTCGTGTGTGGTGTTGTATGAGTGAGCTCTGGCCCACTTGGTGACCCTTCATTCTTCCCTGATTGCTTTGAGTGTGAAATCAGGCTGACCTGGGTCAGAGCCCCTGCCCCCTCTGCTCATCCCTGCCTCAGCACACCCTTCCACTGCCCCATGCCTCAATCTCTACATCCGTAAAATGGGGATAACCGTAGTGCCCCCTGGGCTGATCTCAGCTCCCAAGTGTCACCCAGCCTGTCAGCCCCAGTCCCTCCAGTTACTCAGGTTCCCCACCTGTAGGTTGGGAGTGGAAGCCAGTCTTTGTGTGTGATCTAGTGCCAGGAGAGAGGACAAGAGGGTGGGTGCCTACCAACCCTGCACCTGAGCCAAAGTCCTTGCTCTGAGGAATCACCCTGCTCCGTCTGCCCTCAGACCCAGGTCCTTACAGCTGCTCTGCTCTGGAGGATAGGGATAGGATGGGGAGGTGTGTCAATGGTTAGGGACTGCTTGTGCAAAGTGAGAAAAGCCACTTTCCAAGCCTAGCTATGTTCACACACTCAGGGCTTTGGGATGGAAGGATCTGGCAAGGCAGGGCCAGGAGACATGTGCCCATGATGCTCAAGTGCCCAAGCAGGGTCAACTCAGAGAGGAAGATGTCCACCACGGCTGGAAGTCCTGCACCACACTCCACTGGTGGTAGTCCTCAGAATTGCAGGCACAGTTTCCTGCCAAGCTCCTCCCCTGTTCTTTGCCCCCCACCGGCCCCTCAATTCCTGCAGAGGACATGGGAAGGGGCAGAGGGTGGGGCACCCAGAACTGGTGGGGTCAGGGCCCAGGGACTCTGGCCAGCCAGGACCTTGTCTGTCCCATCTGTCCTGAGGACAGGAGGAACCCACCTGGTATTCACATGGGGTAAATATGTGCCTGCAGAAGGGAGGGGCTGTGGGTAGGAGGTCCTTGCCCAGGACTGGTCTCTTGCCTAAGATATTCACTCTGAGCTCCATGTACCAGTGGAGCTGGCTGAAGATGACCATCTCGAGCTGGGCAGAAGTGCCCTTGGGCCTTGCTGCATTGCTGGCCTGAGGTTTGTGAGGCCCAGGGTGGAGTGGGGGCAGAAAGGTGGGCCCAGGACAGCCTCCTGCCAGGACCCAAGACAAAGGCCACTGGTGGGAGATCCCAGCAGGCAGGCCGGCCCCTACTGTCTTTGAGGCCTGGGTGAGGGGATGACCAGTGTGGAGCATAATCACCAGTGCCTCCTTCCTGTTGGCTCTGGCTTGAGGGAGTGTGCCAGGGTCCCCTTCCCAGCAGGGGTTGCTTCTGTCCTTACCCTTTGGTGGGGGCCTAAGCACAGCTGGCAGCTCATCCTCCATAAAGGTAAAGGCAGAACCTCCTCCTGGGGTGCGGCCCTGCCTGCCTTCTGGGGAGGGCTTGCTTGGCTTTGCCTGCATGGGCAGAGGCCCAGTGAGGGAGGAGCCCAGGCCTTCATATGAGCGCTCTGCGGTCTCCTTATGCCCTGTGCTTGTTAGTTCACAAAAATCTTTGGGCTGGGCTGCTCTGTCTTTCCCCATTAAATGGTTTATAGTCAGGATCCCTCAGATGGGGCAGGCACTGTCTCCTGAGCAAAAGGCAAGACATCCTCTTTTTGCTGAAAGCCAGCACCCCTTGCTCCTCCCATCCCCCAGCTGGCTCAGACCGGTTTCAGCTGGTCTAAGTCAGTGCTCAGGCCTTCCAACCTGGCAACTTGTTGTCATGGCAACCACAAGTCAGAGGTTTCCATCAGCTGCTCCCAGGAGTGATGGTTGTGCCTGGGGCTTACTAGGGAGCCCAAGGGGCCTCTGCAGGTGAATGGACAAGTACCCTGGCTGGACAGTCAAGAAGGGAAAGGGGCTATGGGGAGCCTGGCCAGGAGCCAACAACATTCCCATGTTGTGGTCAGGTCTCCTTGCTTCCTTCAGCCCAGCCAGCCTCAAGTCTGGGTGGGTGTGCCAGAGTCTGCTTCCCAGCAAGGGCTGCTTCTGTCTTCACTCTTTGATGAGGGCCTGAGTAGAGCCGGCAGCTGTAGGCACCTACATTCTCTATAAAGGCAAAGGCAGAATGCCTTCTTGTGGGGAAGTGGGCCCTGGGACACCCACCCTCAAGCCAGAGCTAAGTGTGGTCAGCCCAACCCCTGAGGCCACAGAATGGCAATGGCTCCCCAGTCACACAGTCCTGGATGCTTCTGGGAGATGCCAAGTGGTGCACTGCCACGCACCTGGTATCCCTGCTCTCTGAAGAGGATTCTCACCTCGGGCAGCCAGGTACCAGGGAGCCAGGGAGGTGCAGGGGACCATCCTTGGCCATGGAGGGTCTGATGCTGGGTGATGGAGGTGAAAGTGAGGCAGCCCCTCTAGGCAGGGCAGCATAGCACAGGAACAGAGTGGGGTGGTGCTGGTGAGGGTCTGCCACCCCCATAGCTCAGGGAGGACAGGGACAGGGCAGGAAAGGACACACCCCGCAGGCTGCAGATTGTGGAAATGTTTTAATTTGAGGATTCTTAGATACAGTGGTTAATCTATTGTCCACAATTCCTGACCAATCCCGAGGTGCTATGCTGAGAACACACTCTATCCCTGACATTAGCCACGGGGTCACATTCCAGAGTGCTCAAGTTACAAGATTCACATCTTTGCTAAGCCCAGGACTGTGGTACAAAGGAAACATTTCATTAGCTGAAGTCACTACAGTTTTGCTAGAAACATCAATTACTTTAGGATACTTTAACTATAAAATATATTGAATTTCCATATACATTAACCATATACAGGTGTAACTAATGCTAAATGTAGTTCAGCCATTACAAAAGACGACGTTCTGGAGCAGCTACAAGGACACACTCGGCTGAATCCCCAGGTAAGGCCCTCTGCGTTATGAATAAGTTCCAAATATCAAACCGAGAGCTTAGCAACCCGACAAAACATACAGCTGAGAAAGCAATCAAGGCACTCGAACCTCAGAGCCACCAGTGCTGCCGGCTCTAGGGCCTTCTGAAGTCACCTCTAACACTGGAGATAGACTCCTGGCTGGCAGCTGGGGTCCCATGTGGACCAGAGGAACACAAAGCTCCTTCCTCCTGGGGCCCTTGAGGTTCCCCGGGTAGGGGTGGGGGTCCCATGACCAGCCCTCTCTGCACTCCTTGAGCCTTTGGGGCTCTTGATCTGTGCCTGGGCTACAGGCACCCTGCTCTAACAGTAAGGGTACCTAGGCGGTGAGCTCCAGAGCACATCTGGTAAGTGCCCTACTCATTGTGCCAGGGGGCCAGGTCAGAGGGTAGGAGTGCTGGGCCCTGCCTCACTGGACCCCCAACTGTGCCGTCCCGCAGAACATTCAGGCTTGAGGCTGTGCCCTGGGCTCAGGAAGCCTCAGGATAAGGACAGTGGCACCTTACTTTAAGAGTTCTGGTGTCAAGACACCACCAAGGGCCCATCCACCTGCCGCTTCTGGGCATCCCAGGATGTAGGAAATGGCATGTGGAGGCAAAGGGCTGCCCCTGGGTAGGGCATACAGCACAGACAGGATAGGGGCAGATGCCACTGTGTCCACGGGCAAGGCTCTATTGATGCGGCCTGGCCACCACAGCATGTGCACCCACCTGCCAGTGGTCCCCACTTGGCTTCAGTGCATCCCCCTGGAGCCTGCTGCAGCATAGACATCAGCTTCTGACCCACATGCATCACAAGGGTCTTGAAACCAGTTCCAACTCAGCCAGATCTGAACTGTCTAATACTTTACAAAGGGCTGGGCTGGGGTTGGGGGGAACAGAAACCTCAAGCCACCTGTGTACACAGTCCTATTTACAAGGAACCAGGACAAGAGAGCCACGCAGGGCCTGGGTGCACCTGGAAACCCAGCCAGTGCGACATGCTCATTGCTGACCTGGCCCTGGACCACAAGGCTGAGGCTGGTGCTTTGAGGCCTGCACTTGGGGGAGGGCATTCCCAGGCCTCCTTACACTTTTAATGACAATAATGCAACAAAAACCTTTATATAAACAGTTTATTTACTCTAAACAGCAACACAGACAAAACGCCATATAAACACAAAGGAAGTGATGCGGAATCAGACGCTGGCTGGCTTTGGATCTGAGGCTCAAAAGCAATACAACCCAGATTCTGAAGAGAACGAAGGCGGAGGGAGGGACTAGTGTGATTTTGTTTTCCACGCAGCCAGCGGGAGGCCAAGTGCAGCCCTACAGGTGTGAAGCATGCCTGCACCAGAGAGGGAGCTAGCTCCAGGAACTTATCCAAGTATAAAAGTTTATCATTTTACAGCAGTTGAAATACTGACATCAATATTAAAATAAAAGCAAGTTTTACATAACAATCAAAAATACAAAAGACTGAAGGAAGAGACCCTGTATGAAAATCTGGGCAATTCAGCGAATCAAGAACTGTGTCCCCGTGGCGGCAATGGAAGATGGCACCCACCCAACCCTCCCCAGGTGACTAGTAATTGTACGGAGCAACTTTAGATTTCCAAAAATGTTGTAAACAAGTTCTTGCCAAACCAATCCCTTCCTTTTTGCGAAGCCACAGGCCGCTGCTTATGAGGGTGCGAACTTCTTAGCTTGTGCTCGAACCCTTTTCTCATACTCCACTCTGTTTTGGCTGAGGAGGTCAAAAGAGAATAGACACATTAGAAATGTGAGCAGTGGACCTGCACTAGCCAGAGGCCTCGCTCAGGAAGCTGGGGCCAGTGGCAGGAGCACCAACCATGACAGAAAACAGCTGCCCAGGGAGTTGTATATGACAACAGAGCCCAAGGGCCACTGAGACAGGACCAGCGGGCAGCAGGGAGTAAAGGAGGCCATGTCTGGAGGACATGGTGATAGAGGAAGGGACAGGAGTCTCTCAGACACAGTGACCCACTGGGCAATGAGGCAGCTCAGGACCAGAGGGGCCCTATAACCTCTGCCGAGTCTGTGCTCTCAACTGGCCATCAGTGGTTTCTTCTGAGACACTGTTGACTTTAAAAACATCAATTGGCTGGGCTCAGTGGCTCACACCTGTAATCCTAGCACTCTGGAGGGCCGAGGTAGGTGGACTACCTGGGCTCACAGGTTTGAGACCAACCTGAGCCAGAGAGACACCCTACCTCTAAAAATAGTCAGGCATTGTGGTGGGTGCCTGTAGTCCTAGCTACTTGAGGGGCTGAGGGGAAAAGAATTGTTTGAGCCTATGAGGTTGCTGTAAGCTATGATGCCACAGCACTCTGAGGGTGACAAAGTGAGAAAAAAAAAAAAAATCAACTCCCAATCCCCAAACTAGAGGATTTCCCACTAAGCCTTCAGCCCCAGAGGAAAAGATGTGCGAGGCGGTTGAGTCAGGAGGTGCCCAGCCCGGGTTCAGCTCGTGTGGGGGCAGCCCCTGCAGGCTGCCTAGGAATAAGACCAGAGCTGGACCTCAGCATGAGGCGCAGCCTGACAACAGCTGCCAGGGACGATGTGCAGAGCCCCAGTGGTGACTGGCTGGCACTGCAGCAGGGGTGCTGCTCCTCAGCTGCACATTCATACAGCTCTGAGCAGGCCTGGCATGTCCATGCATGTGTGCAAAATGCCTAAGAAGCCAACCTGCTCTCAACCAGAGCACTGCCCTCCCCTAGATGGCATACTGGTCACCTGCTGCCCAGACCCTGGGTCAGCAAAGGCACCAGGGTTAAAGGACAAGAGGGTCAACCATGTAGACAGAAGGCTCTGGGATGAAAGCAGACTCTGAAGGGCCTTGTCTGCCAGCACAGAGGAGTGAGGGCAGAACTGAGCACCAATCCTGGGACATGGGGTCAGGGTCACAGGGCCAGAGCTGTGGTGGGACCGGGGCACCACCCAGCACTAACCCACCCCAGACCCTGCTCCTAACCCCATGCGTAGCTCAGGCCACCAGGCAGGCCCAGGGCAGAGAAGATCAGCTTGGCAGCCTCCAGAAGGAACCAGAGGAGCAGCCAAGCCCCATCTCTGCCCTTACAGAGTGTGGCCTAAGGACAAAGCACCTGCCAAGGCAGGAAGATGGCCCAGGCCTTCGGAAGGAGGACAGAGGGACTAGTGCTCTTGAGCATGCTCCACAGCAAGTACACTTAACACAGACATTTGTAGGAGAAAGAACGTTTTGTTTAAGTGAAAACAAGTGGTGTAGTATAGTAGGCACTGCGCCCAGGTGATGCAGGGCTGTGAAGTCATGCAGCTGGGACCTGGTGGTGCAGAACAGCTATTACAGAATGGCCTGAGGTCAGCAAAATGGAGACCAGAGCCACTGCGGCACACCTGAGGGCCAGACAGGGGAGCACCTCTGCCTCAATGGGCATCTTGTGAGCATGCTGGCCAGGGGAAGTGGCTATGGGAGCCAACTGTCTGCAGGAGGCCCTGCCACACTCTCCCATGTGGAACAAACACGCCTCCCACAATGGTCAGTGCACACAGACAACAGCATAGGGAGGGAGTCTGGCCACTTCCTGCTAGGCTCACTCTTCTTAGTGGTAGCCCAGCCAACCGAGCTGGGGCAAGGGGACTGATCAAAGTTGGCCCTCAGGGAAGCCGGGCTGAGGCCAGAGCTGCTCTACTTGGGCCACCAGGGAGGGCACCTCGCCAGCAGCTCAGCTGGGCCTGCACCTGAAGAGAAATGCATCTCCCATGATGACCACTCTTGCCTCAGCCCTCCCTCCTGACCAGTTCCAGTTAGGATGGGATCATTCAAAGGCACAGGTCTCCACTGACCAGGTGGAATGGACTGGTCCCATGGTCTGGTAGGCAAGCCTGGGAGTGGGGCAGCTGTCCAGCAAGTCCCTCTGGGCCCTGACCATGTGGCACCCAAGACTGTCTCCAGAAAGCCTTCCAACCTGTTCCATAGAGGAGCAGGGACCCATACTGGGTAGTTTCTGAATGCTGCAAATGGAGCATGGGGTCAGAACCCCCAACCTAGCTTTTGGTGGACCCATCAGACCAGGCTGGCAGGTAAAGCTAAGGGATCCAGACACTGCAGGCGTGGGGTCTCTGTCTCTGCTGGGGGGGGGGGGGCGCTATCCTTGGCACCAGGTTAACCATTCAAGTTCTGACTTATGTCAGGCTCTCTTCCTTGGCATGAGTGGGAAACATAGGACCACAGGGACACCCCAGCCACCGAAGCACCTCCTAAGGGCCATATGAGGTTGCCACTTAAGCACCACTGAGCTGGGTTGGGCCTCACCTACCACAGGAGCAACAGGAAGGGGGTAACAGACCATGGGCAGCAATGGGAGGACTATGGTCCATGGGACACGCCCCTTAGCATGGCTTCCCACCCTGGTGCTCAGGGGCCTTCCCCCTGAAGCTGACTACAACTCACCAACACACAGGATCAGCCTGGCCATAGCACAGGCTGGCCTGGACAGTGGCCATGAGAGCCCACATAACCTTCCCTCTTACCCACAGCAACCCCTGTGCACAACACCCACTTGCCCAGCCCTGGATTTTTCTTTCACAGGGCCACCTTGTAGTCGCATAAGCTTGTATATCCCTCCCCTAATGGCCTACACAGGGCCAGTTGCTACTAACCAGTAAATTGTGTAGGCCTCTGCTTGAGCTGGGTCTTGGATATTTGGTTCATTTAGAAGTTCCTGTATTCCTAATAAGATCTGCACGAGAGACAGACACACACACAAAATTGATGTCAGCAGCATGATGGGGGCTCCTCAAGACATCAGCCTTGGCTGTGGAGGCTTCCAACCCGCCTTCCCTGCAGGGGCCTGTGGGGCCCATACCTGTTTAATCGTGATGGCTGGCCTCCAGTCCTTGTCCTCCTCCAGGATGGACAGGCACACCGTGCCTGAAGGGTACACGTTTGGGTGAAATAACGGTGGTTCAAATTTACCTGGAGGATGAGGAAAGAAAATGCTTTTTGGGGGCAAATGCAACCCTATACAGTAACATCCCTCTTAAGTCACCCCATCCCCATGCTGGGGCACCTGGCAGGCAGCCAGGTATATGACTAAGAACTTAAAAAAAAAAAAAAAAAAAAAAAAGAAATTGCAGTCACAAGGTGACATGAAGCAGAACAAGCACACACTGTGTCAAAGTGGGGAACAAAGTCTGAGATGTACAACAGGCCCAGGTGAGACACAAGGCCATGTCTCTTTCCAGTATAGCCAGGTGGTCAGAGGACAGAGACCACACAGGGTGGCCAGTGACACTTGTGGCTGCTCCTGCATCCCTCCCAGCTAGCTGGGTCCAGGGAGGATGGGCAGCAGAGCCATGCAGGGGACCCTGGAGACAAAGCCAGGGTAGCAGTGCCAAGACCCTTCCAAAGGAGCTGGTGTCTGAGGCGGACCATTCCATCCCCCAAACCATAGGCTCTTAAGACCCTGGATTCTTTATGAAAGAGCAGAAAATCTGCCATCAGTAATCCCACTCAGGGACTATCACCACAGCTGGTATTTTAGGACACTTTTCTTTTATCTGGACATTTCTCCTCCTTTCTCTTTATTTATATTTTGTTTTGAGACAAAACACTGTCACTCTGGATAGAGTGTTGTGGCATCACAGCTCACAGCAATTTCCAACTCTCGGGTTTGAGTGATCCTCCTGCCTAAGCCTCCCAAGTAGCTGGGACTACAGGCACTTGCCACAATACCCAACTATTTTTAGAGCTGGGGTTTTGCTCAGGGTGGTCTCAAATTCCTGAGCTCAAGTGATCCACCCGCTTCAGCCTCCCAGAGTGCTAGCTTTACAGGTGTGAGCCACCTCACCTGTCCCTTTCTCTTTATTTATAATCATCACACTTAGAAAAGCACATCAAGTCCAGCACAGTTGGATGAATCATCAAACACACCCACTGACACACATAGCTCCCAGATGGACACAGCGCCCACTGCCAGCACTGTATGTGACTGCCAGGACTTTACACACCATGGCACTGTCCATAAGGTATTCCTTGCTCTGACAAGGCCACGTGAGTCCATGGTGAGGGATGACCATGGTTTGTCCACGCTCCACCGTAGGGACTCACAGGGGAATGACCCCTGAATGGGAACTCTGCATACATGTGTGTTTCCATGCAAATATGCTGGGTTGTGAGGCATCACTGTTAAACATAAGCTGTCATTGCCAGTTTCCAGGCCTGTAAGCTCCTGCCACCTCCCAGCTTCACTGACACCAGGTGGGGCCGGCCATGAATTTTAGTGGTATTTTAGGTGTCCCATGGCTGCCTGTGGGTCCAGCCATGTCTCTTGTTGACTGCTGAGTGTGGGTTCCTCCATGCACTGCCAGTCCCAGGCTGTTCCCCTGGAGAGAGATTGTCTAGGTCCCCTGCCCATCTTCCCTCTGGCTTGCATAAGCTCTTCGTGTATCCCAAAGTCCTCTGTCAGCTGTATGTCTTGCAAATGCCTTTTCCCACTCTGGGCTTGATTTTTTGTTCTTTTCATTATATCCTCTGGTGAATACAAGTACCTAATTCTAATTTATTGTCATTTATCAATCTTGTTTCTTCTGCTAACAACCCCCACACCAGCAAAGTGTACAGCCCCCACCCCTGCCCGGCCACTCGCTGGCTTCCCTCCAAATGCAGTTGTCACCTCTTGACTTCTAAGTTTCTGGATCTTCTATGCACTCAAACTCTGTACGCTAGTCCCCATTCTTCTATTCCTAACATGTGGGGTGTGTCCAGCTCTTGGCTATCACAAATGGGGCTGCCACAAGCACACCTGTGTCTTTGCTGGACACACATGTGAGTCCGAGTATTTACTCACTACAGAACTTCTAGGTTCTACAGTAGATATAAATTATAAGCATTAAGTTTACTTCAGTAGACAGCTTTCCAAAGATAAGTGTCCCAAACTTACATTCTCCAGTAAGTGTGAGTACACTGCCCTACACTGTCTGCTCTTGTGCAGTGTATGAGGGTCCTGCTGGGGCGCCTCCATTCCCTGGTGATGAAATCAGATGTCCTTCCCTGTCCTTAACAGCCAGGTGGACAGGGAAGGACTGTTTGGTGTCATGGTAGTTAGTCTTTTCTTTATAGATTCTCAGGAGCTCTTGGTAAGTCAAGGGAAGTGCTGAAGACACACATATTATGTCCCTTTCCTCTTTCCCTCTCACGGGTACCTTATGATGAAAATATATCCTTCCCTTCAATGTAGTTCAAATGGTCAATCACACCCTATGGTTAGCACTTTCTGTTTTCCCTGGTTAGGAAATCAATGCATATCCCAAGGAGGATTCTTGCTGAGTGTTCTTCCAAAAGTTCACCGTTCCTCTTCCCAGTGGGCACCACAGTCCATCCGGAAGGCAACTGTCTATGGTGGGAAGAGACAAAGTTTTCTCTTCTTCCATGGGGATATCCTACTGGGCCAGTCCTATCACATCAATGCCACTGCACATGCACGGCCCTTCTGGATGCTTTGTTTTGCAGGCCGCCTCCGTCTCCACACCAACCCCAGAGTGTCTCAATCACCAAGTCCCACCCCACTCATGGTTTGGGCTCTCTCCCTGGGCTGTAGCTGGCCTTGCCCTTTGCACTGCCACACAGAGTAGCATCTGAATCTCTCTGAGCCTGCTTGATTGACTCAGGACCTGTGGATGAGCTCGGAGAACTGACATATGTACAACGTTCCATCTTCCAAATGGCATGCGGCAAGCTTGGGCTGGCACTGACCTCTATCAGAAATGTTCCTGTTTCCAGTATAGAGCCCTTGAACCAATCTTTTGTTGGGTTTATTCCAAGAGATATGATGCTATTGTAAATAGTATAGTTTCAAAACTTTCCTTTGTTGAAATGGTATGAAAATAGTTCTGTATATTCACTTCTTATATGTGTACAGTACGTTAAGGGATGGTGTGTCTGCACAGGCCTACCTTTCACAACAGTCCGAGAGGTTTCTTTCCCTTGCCTTGCTGAACTTGCTTGGATTCCAGTCACTAAGCAGAAGCAGTGAAAGCAGATTTGCTTGTCCCATTCTTACATTTTCCTCTTAATTAAAGCAATACCTCTATGTAGCAAAAAAAATTCAAATAGCAAAGGGCAGCTAACAGTGAAACCTGTCTCCATCATAGTGTTATCCAACTGACAGATTTCACCTTATGGGAACTGCCACCAGTGGAAACATCTTTCTGCTGTGACCCACCAATCACCTCAGTAAGGAATCACACTTAGCCTTGGCCTCACACAGGCCAGGTGCTCTTCCAGGTACCTGGCACATGTTGACTAGTTATCTAACCACTGTTGTTGATTTCTAGCTACAAGAGGGTGGGGGCTTACCGGCCCCTCCTGAATTTTCCTAAATTGCATTCAGACCATTATTCAGCTGCAGCCACTATTCCAAACATGGCCTCAGCCCTTCCC
Source organism: Loris lydekkerianus (assembly GCA_963574355.1). NCBI lineage: Eukaryota > Metazoa > Chordata > Mammalia > Primates > Lorisidae > Loris > Loris lydekkerianus. Next base: position 47,484 of record CAUYPK010151569.1, read on the forward strand.
TGCCACCACCTCTGAGGGTGCAGATGCAGCCACAAGTTGGATATGAAGTTTAACACACGACAAGAAGGGAGGTAACAGGTCAGGGCAAAACAAACCCTCAGAAGGTGACAACAGTGGTCCTTTTGCACATTTGTCTTGTCCAGGGCTGTGGTATTGTGGGTACTAGGTCCATGGTCTCATCATCGACCACCACTAAAGGTCCAGGCAGCCTTGGCCTGGAATCCTCTTGGGGCTCAGCTAGGAGCTGAGACTGACCCTATTTATTATAAGCACCACCCACCTCCCCAGGGCTGGAAACAGACTCAAACCTCCAACCTGAGGTAGGAGTAAGGATTGAGGCTAGGATGCAAAGCCAGTTATCTCCTCCCAGCATCACTTGTGCCTCCCCAGACAGAGTAGTGACACAGCCAGAATGTCCAACTGTGCTGTTACTTACATTTTGGAGGTGAGGAGGGGTAATCATCTTTGAAGAGCATCCGCAGCTTGAACAAACCTCCTTCCCACGGAGTCTGCGGGAGAAGAAACTGCGATGAGGCATGCCATTTGCCCACTGTAAGCCTGCGAGAAAAGGACTCGCTTTTGCTGCATGACACCCAGAGTCACCAGGATGCTGGGGAGCCTTCTCAAATGCCTTGTAGTCCAGACTGTCCCTCAGGGGGCAGTCCCAGAAAGTGAGCCGCCAGAAAGAGCCCTCCCAGAGCAGGAGCTGGCTTCACAGATAGGTTGGTCTTTGAGAGGGAGGGACACGCAGGGGGGAGATGTCATGCTCCTCTTACCCAGGGACATTCTGCCAGCCCCCATCTGCTGGCCTGGACCTCTGTTGCTCCACAATCTGACACCCCTTCCAATGTTCCCCAGGGGAAGGGGACAGCAATTGTGCATCTGCCTCACCTTAACACAAGGGGCAAGGACGGCCTACTTGGGCCCTCAACAAAGCCCCGAACAGATGACAAACCCAAACCACATGTGAGAACAGGTGGTGCTGTCTGGGTGCCAGGCATAACCTAGGCGCCTTTTTCAAAGGTCAGCAAGGAAGAGCTGTCCTGTCTGGAGACAATGTCTGCATGTGAAGGATGCCTGGGCCCTGAAGCAGGGTCTCCAGAACATCCTTCTGCTCAGGTTGGTTCACACCACACACCCAGCTCCATGAGCCTCAGCATGGCAGGAACCTCCTGACCAAGAAGATACCCACTTCAGGCCGCTGCCCATGCCCTGCCATGGATCTGTGTTCCCAACCACACACCAGGGTCTTGCCTGCCCCACCCCCTTCTAGGTTAACCCCCCCCCCCTCCCCGCGGGATTACAGTTGTCACATCAACCCTGCTAGTACCTTCTGACCTCATGTTCCCCGGGGTGGGGTCAGAGCTGAGGACTGGCTGTGATTGCAGCCCCTGACAAATGTATCATAAACGAGTGGCATCTGAATCTCTCCCAATAGTTCTGCCTCCTGAATCTTCTATTAACCACCAACAAGTGGGAGTGGTACCCCTTACCCCCTTCTTTCCTGGAATGGCGCACTCCCAGTTCATGAGGTTCATTGTGCCATCAGGATTTTTTGTCGGGACAGCCACAAAACCCTGAGTGAAAACAACCAAAAAAAGCACATCAGCCCTAGGGCATCTTGTTCACTTGAGCCCAGAGAACAAGCCTATTCAACAGGGCCTGCCACTTTCAATGTGGGGTGACCATCCACTCTGCTGCACACAGAAACAACGCTCTCCTTACAAAAGGGTGGTCTTTTCTCCAGGCTTTCCTCTCCTGGGCCAGTCTGCTGAGGGCGATCCCCGACATATTTAAAGTCCCTGGAACAGACAAGAGGCAAAGCATGGAGTTAGAGACACACACACCTGGGGTCCTTCTGCCCACTCACGCTCACATCTGGCCTGAGCAGGTGGCTTATTTCCCATAAAGGCTCCAGCCCAGTAAAGACCATCCTCCTAGCTGCTGCTCTGCCTAGGGGGAGCCTGGGCTGGTGTTGCACCCCATGGGGCTCACCAGGGAAGATGCCAGAGGCAACCTCCCAGAACACCCTAGGGGTTAGGTGGGATGCTTCCCGTGTATCCCACCCCACCCCCAGGCTCTGCAACACACATCATGGCCCCTGGTCTAGTGAGGAGACAGAGAAGCCGGGTCACAGTTGCTAGGCACAGACCTGCAGCAGCCTTTTCCCACACACTAAGCTTGTGTTAGAGTAAGTTACTCTGCAGGAAAGGCAGGAACATTTGGAACACTGGCTCAAAACCAGGGAGGGCAGGAGATGTGGTGTCTCCAGCTTAGAATTGGGGCTCACAGCTTAGCTTCAGTTCTGGCCAGGAAGGAAACAAAGTTACAAGAACTGCAGGATGGTGGCTCATGCCTGTAATCCTATCACTCGGGGAGGCTGAGGTGAGTGGATTGCTTGAGCTCACAAGTTTGAGATCAGCCTGAGCAAGAATGAGACCCTAGCTTTAAAAAACAGATGGGCATTACGCTGGGTGCCTGTAGTCCCAGCTACTCGGGAGGCTGAGGCAAGAGGATCACTTGAGCCCAGGAATTTGAGGTTGTTGTGAGGTAGGACACCACAGCATTCTATACAGGTGAACAAACTGAGATTCTGTGTCAAACAAAAACAAAAAAAGAACCACAAGGTGGAGGAGAGTTAAATCTCCAAGTGACACACTTTATGACTTTAGGGGGCAGTCAGGTCCTTCAGGGAAGGCTGCTCAGGCTCAGAGACTGCAATGGTGCTGGGCTCCAGCTCACATAGGTAGGCAAGGGAGCAGGTCCAAAGCCCCCAGGAACGTAGGTAGGGGCCAGGGACCTCACCCTACCCAGTTGCCACCCACACCCTTCACCCATGACAAATGGTGCTTAGGTGGCAAAACTTGCCAGATAATTCAAACCTAAGTGTGTGTAATGGTCTTCAAAGTCTTTGGAACCATTGAAGATGCCCCAAGGCAAATGTTTAAATATCAAACAAGGCTTTAAAGCAGTGGTTCTTAACCTTTGTAATGCTGCAACCCTTTAATACAGTTCCTGTGGGTAGTGACCCACAGGTTGAGAACTGCTGCTTTAAAGCCTGGTGTGATGACCCATGCCTGTAATCCTAGCAATTTGGGAGGCCAAGATGGAAGGATTGCTTGAGCTCAGGAGTTCGAGACCAGCCTGAGCAAGAGTAAGACCCCGTCTCTACTAAAAATAGAAAAACTAGCCAGGGATTGTGGCAGGTACCTGTAGTCCCAGCTACTCAGGATGCTAAGGCAGGAGGATCTCTTGAGCCCAAGAGTTGCAGGTTGCTGTGAGCTAGGCTGAGGCCATGGCACTCTACCCACAGCAACTGAGTCTCAAAAACAAAAACAAGGCAAGCAACTATTTCTCTGAAGTGGGTGACAGCAGCCCTCCCAGCCTTTCAGGTTCACATGCAGGGTCCTGGATGATGGGCCTCCTTTCTGTATTTCAAAAGCAGAAGGGGCCTAATACCCAAGCACAACCCTGGGCCTCTCTGAAACCAACATGCAGGAGGATCCTCCATGGGGTTTCTGAGGAAGCAGGGCCGGCACCAAGGTGGCTGCATTCTGAGCCCCTGAGCACCTCCTGACAGTGGTGACACCTCCACTGAGCCTCATGAAACTGCGCCTTCCACCCAGTGGGAGTCCCAGCCTCCCTATTAACCAGAGGACACAGAGTGTAACAGCCTTGCATAGCAGGCCCCACAGTGTGTGCTGTGTCTCTTGCCACCCCCAGCAGCATGGCCAGCAGCACCTGGCATGTGCCTTAAGTACTCTCAGCCCCCAGCAGGATGACCAATGAGTCAGGAATTGAGGGGAGATGCTAGGGTCTTGGGCGAGACTAGGATGATTCTTTTTCTTAAGAAGTCAGCCAAAGCAGGAAGGGATTGGGATCTCCATCGAAGAAACCTCAGGCTGTCCCCAGTGCCATCCCAAGAGCCCTGGGATGAGGTGACTACAAGCCACCAAACAACTGATCAGACATGTGCATTTCCAACAAGCATGGATGCTCACTTCACCCTAAGGGAAGGATGCAGAGTCAGGGTGGCATGTGGCAGAGGGACCTCAGCTCCAGTGCTCTGACCACACAGTGAGCAATTACAGGTTCCTATCTCAAGGCTGAGTCTAAGATAACACCAAGCTTAACCCCAAACTAGAATTTTCCTTCACTGGGCACAGATTCCAGAGCTGTGATGTACCTGCTCCCTCCTCATCAGGGAGATGCACTGTCCAAGAAAGGATGACCACTAAGGTTCATAACTTTTGGAACACCCAATCCTTCCCCAAAGTTCTCCGCATATCCTCCTAGGCAGGAGGAGCCTGAGGACATGAGCTTCTGGGTATGGAAGTGTGGGGACTGAGCGAGAAAGCGGGAGGGTGGTCAGGTGGGAATCTGCTGGGAAGAGCAGTACAGCTAACCAGCCTGGTCCAGGAGCAGAAGGGCCCAAAGTAGGGCAGACCTGAGGGGAGGGCTGCAGTGGGAGCATAGGTCAGCGTGTTCTGAAGACTGTCTCCCGACTAAGAGATGAATGGCAGGCACCCAGGATCTAAAACTCTTCTTTTCCAAGAAGGGCTCCCCTCTATCTGACCCCAGGCTCAGCACACTCTAGCTTCCCAGGGCAGGCTTGCCCCTCACCCTGCCCAGTACAAAGCAGCCTGCTAAGTGACAGTTTCAGTGAGGCATAAAGTCCCCAGAATCTTAAGTGGGACTACACATCCCTTCAACAGGTCCTTGAAGCCCCAGGCCAGCACTTCAGACACTGAAAAGCCATGGGCAAAGCTCATAGTACTCCAGAGTGCAAGGTTGCAGGAACCCTGCCATGGGCCACCTCTTCTAGCACCTGGCTGTTCTCGAGTATGACAGGAGCACCTCCTGCCAAGGCCTGTCTGCTTCTTAAACATCCTCTAATCCAAAGCATCCCTGTGCTGGTCTTACAGAAGACATTGAGTGGTCAGAGCAAAGAGTCACAGGTGCATCCCAATGCTGTCCTAGTCAGTAGCCCAGAGCCCGGACCTTCCCTCACAGATCCCCAGCATCCAGGAGAAATCAGCCAATCTGTTACAATTAAATAACAATACAGAACCACTCTTTCAAACCCCACTTAAAATCAAATCTCCCTCCCCCAAATTAACAGTCTTAAGAACCAGCTGAGTGTTATTAGACACTTCAGAGGAGAAAAGTTTTGTCACATAAAAACAAATAACCCTAAATGATTAGAGACAAGCAAAACACAAACACTCGCAGGGTAACAGGAGGTCGGCAAGTTGCTGTACTTTAACCCTAACAAGCACAGATTTACTGGCTGTATGAGTGCAGGTGCTCATCTTTCCAGACCTCAAATTACTCATTTGTAAAATGGGGGATAATACTGTAACAGATTTGAAGAAGCCTCCACTGAGATGCAAACTCTCCCAAACTTGGGAAGGTAACGCTTCTACAAGCTCTAAACACTGCATTCAGAGGCCCCTCATTTGGCTGCACCTGACCTCTGTTTCAGGACCCCAGGCTGTTTCTGAAGCAAGGTTCCAAACCCTGAGACACATCAAAGGTATGACAGTAAACAACCATCCCAAACCTACGAAGGGGAACTCTCTGTAAGCAATCAGGACAAACTTACGATCCATCCTTTTCCATTGGATAGATCCTGTACCCAAAGACAACATTTCCTTACAAGCAAGAAATATTTGGGGTAGAATCTATAAAAGGAAACAACACCCCCCCAAGACAGTTACTTCGCAAACTGATTAATTAAACATACTTTCAAGTTACACAAACCAAACCAGTTAACTCTGCTACTTAGGAGTGGTTGCAGGCCACGACTGCAAGCTTTAATCATTCCTTTACTTTCCTCCTACTCGCGTAACTACCAGCTCCTACCACCATTCAACTGGTACAAAGTAATCCCCCAAAGAGAACACCACTCTCGTTCTGGAGAGGCGCCGAAGCTCAGGGTTCCACCAACCGCGAGAGGAACGTCCTTAGAGACGCATGGAAACTTGGAGCTGTTTTGATTCCCAAGACATCAAAAACAAACCCACGCATCTGCCCCTACCCCCACAAGCCCGGATTCTGCAACCCAAGACCTCCAGCTCGGCCAGCTGTTCGCTCTGTCCTGAGCTGGAAGGAGGCCCAGCTGGGGTGCAGATCGCGACCCCAGAAACGGACGCCCCTCGGCGAGGAAGGCCTGCTCCCCGCGCGGCAGCTGCCCGGCGCGACTAAGCGCACCTCGGGGGCGCAGCCGAGCCTGGCGCGTCCGTCCCCTGGGAGAGCGCGCGGACTCGGCGAGCGCGGCCAGGGCCTGCGCCCGGCCCGAAGGCCTACGGCGGGCCCGACTCGGCTGCCCCCGCAGAGCGACAGAGGGGACAAGCCGGTGGCTTCGCGGCCCATGGGGAAGCCCGGCCCGGTGGGGCGGGGCGCGGGCGGCGGAAGCCCAGCCCCTGCCCGGCCCGCGCTCACCTCGGGCGGCCGCGGCCCCGGCGAGAGTCGCGGACAGACAGAGGGCCGAGCGGGACAGTGGGGCGGCGGCGGTGCTTCCCTTTGTCTCGGGACTTCCCTCCGGAGCCCGCTCCGCGCGCAGCCCGAGAGCTCCGAGGACCCCGGCGCGGGCGGGGCGTGCGGGGCGGGGCCTGCCGCGAGGCTGCCTGCCGCGCGCCGGTCCCGCGTGCGGCTGTCGCCGTCCCGCATCTTGCACCTCCCGCGCCACCGCACGACCCCTGCTGTCCACTCCTCGCCGCTGTGCGCCTGCGCCCCAGGCTCGGGAAGGAAGCCAGGTCCCGGGGGGCGAATTTCCAGTAAGGCGCCGTCCTGGACACCTGCGCCCTTAAAGGAGCCGCGTCCCCGAAGTGAGGGAGCGTCTACAAACTCCCCTTCGAGGTGCGCGCGTCCACTCGAGGACACTCCGGCGAGCAGTGGGAGAAAAGGGAGGCCGAGATCTTCAAGGGCTCCCCGGATGCCCGGCGGGCATCTCTTCGGGCACAGGTCCCGTAGGTCTCCTGGGTGTCAGAGCCCAGGGCTGGGGGAGCAAAACCCACTGAGGCCTAAAGATACCCAGAAGCGTCGCAGGACGGTGACAAACCCCAGAGTTCAGCGCCCTGTGAAGCCTCTTGTAATTGGCCAGTTCGGGGCCGTGGGTGGGGCATCCTTCGAGTCCGCCCAATGAGCTGACCCCGCACAAAAGGCCGAGTGCGCCCACGACCGACGGGAGGAGAAGTGTGGATGCTCCCTAACCCCTGCGCGGGCCCGAGGTGGGGGATGGGAGCAGGGCCTCCCAGCCGGTGGGGGAGGGGCGCCGCACCGGTGGTCTTCCGCCGCCACTCCGCCGAATCTCAGCATTGGAACACAAGAGCTCATGTCAACGCGCGGCTTGTCTCTCACCCCTCCGGGCTCGGCCACCCCCGTTGGGCCTCCGCGCGCGCCCCTAACTCCCCTGGGAGCCGATTTTGCTGCCTACGCTCCCATTTCACAGATGAGGAGAGGGCGCCTTCCCAGGTCTGCCTGTCTCCTGGCGGTCAACCTGGTTCGCGCGTCGCTCTGCTGGTTGGGCACTTTTGGAATCTGGCGGTGACAGGTGTCCTGATCCCCCCACCCGGGTCAGCTCTGGAGACGCGCCGGGGGGCGCTAGTGGGACACCCTGGACCGCTAAGGGGAGGCGGGCAGCAAGCTTCCAAGGAGGTGTGCTCGCTGGACACCCGGAAGCGACTTGCTTGCATTTATTCATTCACTCACTCATTCACTCCCTTCCTCCCTCCCTCCTTCCTGGGTTCTGGGTCCCTTGCCCCATCACCCACATCTGGTCCTGTGCTCTCAGTGGATGAAACCCACCTGTTCCCAGCCACCCTCTATGCCAGAGAAGCCCTGATGTGCGTTGTCGGTCTCTGCTGGGCTGGCCAGAGAGTTCTGCCCCCACTTCCCCTGTTTGCAGTGGCTTAGAGAGAGTTGACTGTCATAGTGGGAGTCCAGGTGGTAGAGGCCCCCTGGCTTCCACCTTGAGCAGAGACGGACATTCCAAGTCTTTCCCAGACATAAGATCCAAAGGGCTGTCCATTCCTGGGTCCCATAGTGACCCAGCAGGGTCTGACCTGTGTACTGCACCCTCAGGGGTCTGAGATCATAAGTAGCTTGTCTGAGACACCCATTCTCTGGGCCCTTAGTTCTCAGAGCTTCTGGGAATCTGTGTTTTGATTAAGTGCTCCAGGTGTCTGGGTGCTGCTGCGTTGGGCTTTCTGGTGATATGCACAGGCCTAAGCCTCCTCAATGCCATCATTTTGGAGAGGATATTTGCACAGGGTTGTGTGATCAGCAAATAGCCATGGGCAACAGGTGGTGGCCATTGCTAGAGGAAAGCAGAGAGACTAGAGCCTGTGTGGACCCAGCTACAATCTTGGGCTGACAGAGGCACAGCTGGCCAGGGTGGGTGAAGGGGTGCCTTGGAAAGGTAATAAAGGGTGCAGTTTGGGGAGGCAGACCTGATGTGGTGTGTGGTTCTGGAGGCCCGGGATGTCCAGCATAGGGCCTGGGCCTGATCCCATGGGCTCTGGGGAGCCACAGAAGGCTGTGGAATAGGAAAAGCAAGACAAGGCCCTGGTTCCCTGTCTGTACCTTTAGCCTGGTTGCTGAGTTTCAGCCAGCATAGAATTCCTGTCCTGGTGGAAAGTGCTCTGAGGCAGTTGGTGGGAGGGGGGGTTGTTTAGGTGGAGCATGGGTTAGGTGGAAGAGGGGGCTTGATTGGGTCTCTGGGTACAAAGGAGAACCTGAGGCTTGGAGAGGGTTCTGGGGTACTGTAAGGAGGCTTAGGCCTGTGCATATCACCAGAAAGCCCAATGCAGTGGCACCCAGACACCTGGGGCACTTAATCAAAACACAGATTCCCAGGACCTCTGAGAATTGGGGGCCTAGAGAATGGGTGTCTCAGACAAGCTACTTATGATCTCAGACTCCTGAGGGTACGGTACCCAACCTTACCGGTTTTTTGAGCCTTGCAGGTTCTTCTTTGTTAAAAGGTGTAGGGGAAGAAGGGGACAGGATATCAATGTTGCAGATGCTTTGAATATAAAATCCCAGAGAAGTTTCTGGCTGACTGAGGCAGGCCATGTGCCCACCCTTGACCTGTTTCCTTTGGAAGGGGAAAGTAAATGTGATTAGGAACTGCCTGGGCTAGGGTGAGAGTGCCAAGCCATGTCTGCTGGGGGCCAGGCTCTGGGCACGCAGGTTTGAAGCGAGGTTGGTTTTAAGAAAGGAAGATCCACATACAAAAGAAGGTGGTTGGACCTTTACTTCAGACCATATACAAAAACTAGCTCAAAATGCATCAAAGACCTAAACATAAGAGCCAAAACTCTAAAACTCTTAGAAGTAAACAGGGGAAAGCTTCTTGGCATTGGATTAGGCAATTAGGACATCAAAACACAGGCAACAAAAACAAAATCACATACATTGGATGTTGCTGAGCTGAAAAAGTTGTGACAAAAAAGCTCCTATCTGTACTCCTAGCACTCTGGAAGGCCAAGGTGGGTGGATCACCTGAGCTCAGGTGTTTGAGTCCAGCTTGAGCAAGAGAGAGACCCTGTCTCTACTAAAAATAGAAAAAAAAAGTGAAAACCCACAGATGGGAGAAAATGTTTACAAGTCCATATCTGATAAAGAGTTAATTTCCAGACTATGTGGAGAAAATCTGGAAGTCAATTGCAACAACAACGTGTCTCTCTCCTCCATTCTGGCTTCCTCCTAAACTGAGGAAGCACCCCTGACCCTCTGAGGGTCACCACCATCTGCAGTCTGGCTCAGCCAGGCTAAGGCATTCAGAAGATGGGACTGACCTGTAAGATTCCCTTCAGGCTCTCTGAGGGCTGATTCTTTAGCCTGTGGCCCAGCCCACACTGCAGGGAGGCTGCCTCCTAGTAATTCCAAACTGGGAGGCTGGGCAGGTGAGGGTAACGTCCACTGCCTCCCACAGGGGATGGGGTGGTGACAACCCTCTGTGAGCTTCTGACGTGAATGGTGGTCACCAGGGTGGTCACCAGGCTGTTGGTCCCTGTTCAGGAGAACAGGGGTGGGAGCAAAGTCTGGGGTTGTCTCTGTATACCTGGGCCATGACCTGCAGCTGTGATCACTTCTCCTTTCCCCCGAAGAGAAGGGGCCTAATTTGATGTCCATCATACTAACCATCAAGGCACCACAGTCACCAAAGAGGCGGGGCTGGTGGGCACCTAGAATCCTGCACGGAACTGGTATCCAGCGGCGCGTCCCCAACACCTGCTGGCAGAGAGCGGGCGCTCTACATCACCACCCCCGGCACTGTAGTGAGCAAAGTGTGTACCTGGTGGGTTGCGACCTCCCCACTCACTCCTGCGCGGAGAAAGCACGGCACGCGACCCCGGGAGCGGACTGCAAAGCCACAGACCCGGCGGCCTACGTTCCGCTCCTTTCCAGCCCCTTCGAACTTCCCGTCCTGCCCTACGTGGCCCCTTGTCTCTCCATCGCGCGCTGCAGTCTCTGTGGCTCTGATGCTCGTTAGGCTGCAGCCCTCGGACCGGTGAGCAGCTGCGTGGGCCCTTGCCTAGCCCAGGCCTTCTCTGTTCCCCAGCACACCTGTTGCTTCCTGCCTGCTGGCCTTTGCTCGCTCTCTCCTCCGGCACGGCAGCCAGGTGGTTTCTTCCCGCCTTCTCTAAATCGCAGTCCCCTCTCGGCTTCCCTAGCGCAGTGAATGCCTGTGTGGCGCGGTCACCGCCCCTTCCATCTAGTGCTCCGATGCTCTACTAGGGTGTCAGTTTCCCAGTAGGCTGCAAGCCTCCGTGAGGAAACTGTGCCCAGGCGGGGAGGTAGCACACAGCATACCAGGCGGAGAATGCGGGAAGTCGGCGCTTACCTGGCACTAGCGACTCTTAATTTGGCGCGGGACCCCTTGAGCCAATAAGCCCGTGTGCCCTTGGCCGCCTGGTGGCAGCAAAACGCCGGCCCGCCGGTCCTCGGACAGCTTCCACCTCGGCGGTAGCGCCTGGCAAGTCAGGTGCACTAGGCTCTCGCCGCACAGTTGTGCCTCTGCACGTGCCTTCCCGCCCTTCATGACAGCCATTTGCTCGCTTGCTCATTTGGAGTAGAGAAGTGTACGTTAAAAGGACTTTATATTACAGCTTTATAGGAACTGCCTTTGTCTCTCACCACCCTTGGATACACAGCGCAAACCTGGCCTTGCTCTTGTTTTCAGCCAGATGGTCTCACCTGCCAGTTTCTGAGCCTTGCAGGTTCTTCTTTGTTAAAAGGTGTAGGGAAAGAAGGGGACAGGATATCAAGCCGAGGAGAGTTGTCAAAGTGGACCACACTCTGACTAAAAGGGGAGGCATCATTATTTTATTTTGTTTTTACTTTTGTAAAATTTCATATTAATGTGTGGATACAATTAGGTTACAATGTTTGCATTTGTTAGGTTGAGTCCCTATTGTAGTTGTGTCCCACACCCAGAAGGTGTGCCCTATACCCTTATGTTGTGCCCACTAAGTGGGAGCACACCCATCACCCTCCTTCCACACTCACCCTCCCTTCTTCCCGCTTCCCTCATCTTGAATTAAATTGAGTTTTTCTCTTATGGGCATGTATAAGATTGTCTGCTGGCTTCATACTAGTATTAAGTACATTGGATACTTGCTTTTCCATTGTTAAAATACATCAGAAGGATTTTACAAGGATCAGGAATGCCACCTTCACTCTGTAATCCAATGTTATTTAACACAGAGTCTGTGAACCTCTGAGAGCCATATGAAGACATTTGGTCTCCTCTCCATGTCTCTACTCTGAGCAAAGTCTTTAGAGAAAACCCTCCCACACTCAAATGACCCCTCCACACATTCCCTGGAAGTTTCCTGCTGCCATGTCTCCATACCCAGGATTCCAGGTCCCGGTGGTGCTTAAGACCAAGGCTGTGCATGCCTGAGGGGTGGACCATTTTGGGTGCCAAGGTGTGCTACCCTGCAATCTGAGGAAAGAAGGGTAGCTCTGCCTGCATCTTTCCTGTCACCAGGGGCCTGTCCCAAGGCTGACTGCTTGTGTTATGCCCACTTCCCTGGCTTGCCTATCAGCTCTCTGTCTGCCAGGAAGTGATGCTCCTTTGTACCAGGAGTGCCTTCTTCTGATATTGGGCTTAACCCTCTGAGGGACTTCAGCTTAGTATTTCTTCTCTGTTCTCTTAAGACAACACATGCTCACTGAACATGTGTTCCTGTGCTGCACACAGGAGGCACCAATTAGGATCCATTCCTGTCCTCCGGCCCAGGTGACAGTCCATTGGGGATATGGCTCAGCAGATGGGGCACACAGTGAGATTCACATGGCCGGGGTGGAAGAAAGACCTTGACATTCTTTCACAGGTCAGGGCATCTTTCCTGGAGGAGGTAACATTTTCCTGACTGTGATGGTGAGAGATGCTTTCAGACAGAGTGGGTCCAGGGAGTGATTCAGAATGGTGCAAGGGTGGGGCTACAGGGATGGGAGCCCAGCCAGGATTGTGGCCCTTTTCCTTCCTGCAGAGGGATGCTCAGAGGGTCTTAATAACATGGGTGGATTTGCATTCTCCTGATAGTTGGATCAGAGTCTGCAGAGTGGCATGAGAGGCACAGGACCCGCAGGGATGCCTGTGGGCTGCCTCTGGTGGAAATCTGAGAGAGGAATTTGGTGATCTGGACAGGGAAGTGGAGAGGGGTGAACGGATGTGAAGGCTAACTAGGACTTGGGCTTGTGGGGAGTGGAAGAGTGGGGGACAGCAAAAGTGACAGCCTGGCCTGAGTCTGGTTGGCTGACCTTTGGTGGTGCCATTTCTGGAGGGCAGGTGCTGGGTCTGCAAATCTGTGGGACCCGGGATCGTGGGAGGAGCTCGTTTGGGGGTATGTTTGGTCCCAGGTGCCCTGAGACATCCTTTGGAAGAATAGGCCTGTGTCTTTGCTGTCAGGGTCTGAACCCGGGTGCAGGAGGCAGCCAGGACAGGCAGGAAGGCTATGTAGGAACCTAAGGGACAGCGAGGGTGCAGCAGAGGCGGCTATGGAGGAGACATTTGTCAAGAAATGTCCGTGAGGCGGGGGCGGGAGAACGGGGGTGGTGGGGCGGCCAGGCAGAGCTGCCAGGAGGTCAAGCAATCCAGTGGGCAATAGGTCCGGTCACCAGCCTGTCAGGGCCTGGGAGGTGCCCACAGTCAGCGCAGGCTCCCTGCCACACCCTCCGGGGCGGTGTGCCAGGCGCGGGTGCTTTGCAGGCACGGGTGGGGCTGGAGGAGCAGGCAGGGCAGAGCGACCCGGCTCTGGCTCGACGCTGAGCCGGCAGGGGCCCATCCGCGGACACAGGGGGCCAGAATTTTGAGCCGGCGTGCCGCCAGGCAGAACGTGGAGGAAAACTTCAGCCTGCCGCCTCAGGGGGGCGTGCGGGGGCGGCGCCGCAGACCCTACTCCAGGCCGACTTTTAAAACTTCAGCTTCCCAGGCCGGCCCCTGTGGCTCAAAGGAGTAGGGCGCTGACCTCATATGCCGGAGGTGGCAGGTTCAAACTCAGCCCGGGCCAGAAACGGAGCACAAAACAAAAAACTTCATCTTCTTCAGTGTCTTTAGGGGCTATGGCAGTTGCGCGCTTGTTTAGGCAGGTGTGTGCGAGCACACGTGCTCGGCGTTTTATGTTCACAGGATTTGTCACCTTTTGGAGGTGCAGGAAATTCAGGTGAAGAAAAATGTTCCCTGAGCCGCGCCCTCCGGCTAATGCGGTACTTGCAGGCTGGTTGGCGGCTGTCCGCTCCACCCGGGAGGCTGCTCCTTGTGGAGTGAGTGAGTGAGTAAGAGTCAGTCAGAACCTTGTTGGACGTTACCTGGGAAAGCTGGGATTGAGTTAGTTGAATCAAATAGACTTGAGAGCTTGCGCCAGTTGGAAAAGAAAGTTGTGCCTTTGTTCCCACAGTTCTCTGGGACATCACCTGGGGGGTGACCGGGTGAAGGAATCAGGGAATTGGCTGTGCTGTGTGGGAGGAGGAGAGGCCAGTGGACGCACAAGGGATCTGGGAGGAGAAGGCAATGACCTACTTCAATCCTGCCTATACCCGCACCTAAAGGCACTCCTTATGTTGCTGGAGGAGAGGGTCTGGCCCCATCACTGTCTGCCAAACTTTATTTGTCAGGAGGCCAGAAATGCTGGAGAACAGTGAGAGTAGCCTCTCTAACACTGTTCTGTTTCTTCCGATTCCAAAATCACAGTTTTATACATAAAGGTTCAAAGCAAAGACCCTGATAACCGTTATCTTAAACTACAATAATCAGCATAAGGCATAACCCTTAATAAACAATAATCAGCATAACCCATGACCCAAAACAACATTCCAATTCAAAAGTTAATCTCCTAAATGAATTGCCCTAAACTACTCAAGATATACATTTTTAGTTTAAAGCTGGTTTACAAAACAGCAAGAATGGGAGACTTGAGGTGAAGGTCACACAGGACCTAAACCGACCAGATCAGCTGTGTCGTCTCAGCCCTAGCCTCAACAACTGTCTTATTGTCCCTACATCCTTTCACTTATACTCATATTTAGTGGTCAGAACTCCTTGTGTTCCCTGTTGTACTCATTTGCCACCTGTAAGAAAAACTCGGATCCCACTTCAGGTATAAATCAGATGGTGATTTATTACACCTGCGCAGACAGGTTGCTGCCCCAAAGGGCAAATGGCCCAGAAGTGAGGAGCAGGCCGATTTTTATACCATTTTTGTTGTCATGCAAGCAAGCAAAAACAAAAGCAGAATGTGGCAGTTAGCTGGCTCTGGGGTAGCTTGGGGCGGGGTTACAGTGAGTTGGCTCAAGGGGTTACGTCGTGGTGGTTGGCACCAGGACAAACTTAGCTTGGGAAACTTTGCTGAAGTAAGCTTTCACCATTGTTTTACCTGTGGCTAGGAGTTTTTGGGAACTCAGGGAACTTCCTTACCTTGAAACCCATTCTCAGAATTAACCCAAGGGGGGGGGATTGAGATGTGTGTGGACTTAGGCTGAGACATTTAGGGGCTGTTAGGGGTCCTTTTGCTGGGTACTACGTTCCCAAGCAGAATTAAATCCCCTTTGGGTCATGTCACACTGCTTTGCTGTGCTCCCTGGAGGGACTCTAGTGCCACATGAGCTGGGGACCTCCCCCTAACCCTAATTTGTTGCTCCCTCCTGCTTTCCCTTCTCTATGGTGCCTCTTCATTTTTTTTATTGAGGTAAAAAAATATATATAATAAAATATACAAACCTTAAGTGTGCAATTCAGTGCTTATTGATCCCTAAAACCACCACCCTCAATAAAAATAGAGAACATTTCCTTCACTTGAGAAAATATCGGGTCCCCATGCCTTCTCTTATGGTGGCACATGGTCTTATCTTCTCTGTGAAAATCTCTGGGCTATCTGCCCTGGGGCCCCTAGGGCAGAGGGTAACTAATTTCACTAAATGACCATCCAGAATGACTGTGTTTGTTTGTAGCCACCCACTCGAGTGGGCTGGTTGGGGGCAAAACAGTCACTCCCAGAGTCACTGCCTGTGACATGGTGTGGCAAACATACATCTCTCTCTTTTTTTTTTTTTTAAAATTAAATCATAGCTATGTACATTGGTATGATCATGGGGCATCATACACTAGTTTCACAGACCGGTTGACACGTTTATATCACACTGTTAACATAGCCTTCCTGACAATTTCACAGTTATTGTGTGAAGACATTTACATTCCACATTTACTAAGTTTCACATATACCATTGTAAGATGACCACAAGTTTATTCTCAAAACATACATCTTTGTAAGATAAGATACACTGAGGGATACACAGGAGCAGGCAGGGTGACCAG
>CAUYPK010151572.1:0-11294 GCA_963574355.1 Loris lydekkerianus
TCCTTGGGGGAGTTGATCTACTCTGATTATTCATATTGCCAGAGTTTTTCCTTTGATTTTGTCTCATGATTGTTTTTCACCATTGCATCTGGCTATCCTCAGAGTTGGGGAGGTGTCTCTCCAAGATTAGACCCCAGCAGGATCGCTCTATTGTTGCTGGATCTTTGTAGGGAGTGACCCTGTGTAGCTCTTCTGGGGCTGCCCCAGCCAGGGAGTTCTGGTTGTGGGAGAAGCTCTGGAGTGTGACACCTTTGGATCCAGCAATTGGGCAGGGGGTGATGCACATGGTTCTGGGAGTGCCTGGTACCCAGTGATTTTGGCACAGAGGGCCCAAGGCTCCAGCAGTCTCTTACCAGGAGAAGGGCTCAGCACAGAGGCAGGGAGGGCTCCCAAGGGCACGCGGTTACCAGAGTCCCTGGCCAGACTAGCGGGCTGGTGTGGAAGGACTCCGGGTTGCGCTGCTCCCAGAGTTCCTGGTCAGGGCGTGGGGTGGCCCAGCGTGCAGGGTAGCAGGTCCCGGGGCAGCTCTTATGGAGGTCCAGGCGGGTGCTAATGGCTGTCCTGGTACAGCTCTTACGGAGGTCTGGGCAGGTGCCAATTGGCACAGCTCTTCCAGAGGTCCAGGAGGGTTAGAAGTTTATTTTTTAAAAGGAATGTATTGCTTCAGGTGGCTCCAAACTCCAGTGGTTAGCCCAACTGGATCCAAGTGCTCAAATAATATAATCAGCTCTCCATCTTTCACTCCATTACTCCACAAAACTCTTCTAGGGTGGCCACAGTGGCTACCAACAAACGCACACAGCATTATGTCTTAACTCGAGTCAAGATGGCAGTTCTTATCAATTATTTTGGGGAACAAAAATCTGAGAAATTTTGATTGGTCCAACTTAAATCACATGCTCCCTTTTGAGCCAATCAGTGTGGCCACAGGGTTCACCTCATCTGATTGGTCAGACAAGAGTGAAGGATGGGCTCAGCCACACCCAGACCATGTGAAAAAGGGATCTTGCCAAATGGAGAGAGAAGAGATGCTGGACCAGCGTAACCCAGGGATACCAGGTACCGGCCACAGCCTGGACTCACTCCTCACACCAACATGAATTCTATGAGGATAAGGATGTGGTGGAGGAGAAAAGAAACCACAAAAGGGCTAGAATAAAATATTGGTGACTGAAAGCATTAAGGGCTTGGGAAATGCCTTTTTAACCATGACAGTAAGATCAGACACCACAGAGGAAAAGGCTGATGTGCTAAACTTCTTAAGCACAAACCAAACGAAACAAACACAGTCTCAATAAGCAAGATTCGGAGGTGAATGACAAGCTGAGGTAAAAGAATTCATAACCTAGCTGTCAGACAAAGCCCTGGTATCTTATCTTTGCCAAGGAGTGAGTAGAGATTAATACATGAGTTCCAGCCCAGTAGAAATCTGAGAAAAGGACATGAACAAACGTTTAATTCAGAAAACAAGGGTGTAGGAAGTGCAATAAATAAATTGAAGATATGGATAATAAAAATTTTATTTCTTTTGAGACAGTCTTACTCTGTGCCCTGGGTGGAGTGCTGTGACCTCATGGGTCATAGCAGCCTCAAATTCTTGGGCTTGAGCAATCCTCTTTTCTCAGCCTCCCAAGTACCTAGCACTACAGGTGCCCACTGCATTTTTAGTATAGATGGGGTCTCTTGCTGAGGCTGGTCTTGAACTCCTGAGCTCATGAAATCCACCCACCTGGGCCTCCCAGAGAGCTGGGATTACAGGCATGAGTCACTGCCCTGGCCTAGTAATAAAAATGTTAAAAGACTACCAATTCTTTTTTTTTTTTTTTTCAGTTTTTGGCCTAGGCTGGGTTTGAACCTGCCACCTCCAGCATATGGGGCCGGCGCCCTACTCCTTTGAGCCACAGGTGCTGCCCTTTTTTTTTTTTTTTTTTTTTTAAGACAGAGCTTCAAGCTGTCACCCTTGGTAGAGTGTTGTGCTGTCACAGCTGACAGCAACCTCCAACTCCTGGGCTTAAGCGATTCACTTGCCTCAGTATCCCAAGTAGTTGGGACTGCAGGTGCCCGCCAAGTAGCGCCCGGCTATTTTTTGGTTGTAGTTGTCATTGTTGTTTGGCAGGCCCAGGCTGGATTCAAACCCTCCAGCTCTGGTGTATGTGGCTGGCAACTTAGCTGCTTGAGGTACAGGCGCCAAGCCAAGATTACCAATTCTCAGTAGAAAAATTAGCCTGCTTGGGCCTGGTTGGTTGAAATGTACATTTGTCCAACCTTTGGAGAAGACATGGTTGGCTCTACCTGTATATCTCAAAAAATACGATTCATTTGTTTGTTAGGCAAATATTAATTGGGTGCTCAGTATGTGCAAGACAGTGCTCTAAGCACTTGAGGAAAACCTGTGAACAAGTTTTTGTATATTGAACTTTGTACATTTGTATATTGAACTTTAATCCAAAAAATAAAAAATAAAAATAGCAATGGAAAAATAAAAAACAACAACAACACTATTTCTTCTGAGAGAAAAATCAAACACAGAAACAAATGTTGAAAATGTTGAAAATGTTGAATGGTTCTTCATTCTTTTCAGACCTATCTGATGACCCTTGTGGGTGAAAACATGAGCAACATCAGCCTCTCTGGGAGAGTCTCTGGTCATTTCACCCAGTAGGTGATCGCTTTGCTTCCCACCATTTTATCACAATGTTTAACATTTAAGATAATCCCTTTAATACAGGCCATATGGTGTTAAATACACATATTTTTGTTTACTTTTTTCCCATCTTCTCTTGTTTATTCCTTGAATAAAATAGATACTAACAAAAAGAGAACAATTATGGGATCTCTCATAATGGTAGGGGTTAAATTCCTCATGTTTCATCCTGCCAACATTGTGGTCAGGGGAGACAGTGAGAGTATATGGCAGAAGGCAGGCATGTTTCCCTTTGAGTAGTATAAAGCTTAGGATAATAAAGCACTGGGCTTTTCCATAAACAGTTTTGTTCTTGCTTGCAAAAAGATGACAAAACCAAGGTGAAGTCCATTAAGAAAATTTTATTTCCTAAAAGAAACTTTGTTTTTAAAATGTTAACCATGGTCATGCTTTATGAAGTGGCTGCTAATTATACTTTTGTTTTACTCTGACAACAAAGCTATATTTTTGCAGTATATAATACGTTTTATGGATTATGAAACGAAGAATTTATTAAAGAAGACTGCATTCTTCTTATTTTCTCTGTATTATAATGCAGGTTGCTTATATTAAAACAGTTGCAATAAAGCCTATAAACTTGATTTCTTACTAAAAAAATGGTTTGCTTTAAAAAAAAAAAAAAGTAAAAGAAAACTTGTGAACAAGTGGACACAGTCTCTGCCCTCCTGGAAGTGACATTTTGTAGGGAAAGCTGATGTTAAAAACTTATTGAGGATGAGTTACAACCATCTTCAGTGCTGTCGAAAGTACCCTAAGATTAAGTAGCCTGAGACCTGTGTGATTCCAGAGGAAGTGAGGTTTCCCCTCAGATATTTCACCTAGAAGATCTTTAACCCCATAAAGATTTGTTGAGTGAATAAAAGCATCTTAAATTTTGATGCAGGGCCAGACTAATCAAGGTTGGACCCACTTACCTTCTGCTCTCAGCAGACACAGGTGAGCTGATTTTCCTACTGGGAACTGGCAAACTCTTCCACGTTGCCCTTCATGCCTTCATGTTTGTTTATTAGTTTATTTATTTATTTGGAGACAGAGTCTCACTTTGTTGCCCTTGGTAGAGTGCCATGGCATCACAGCTCACAGCAGCGTCAAACTCTTGGGCTTAAGTGGTTCTCTTTCTTCAGCCTCTCGTGTAGGCCTTCAGGTTTATTGAATAGCTGAGGAATGATTGAGCCAAGTGGAAGGTTGTTCTAAAGAGTGCAAACTCCACCATGTATCCACAGAAGCCTCAATGGGGAGGGCCCCTGAAGAGAAACAGAAAGGGTGATGGTGGCTGGGGCACTGCTGCCATGGGCAGGTGCTCGTGGGCCCTGCTGATGGACCAGGCACTGAGCTGCCCTCAAGGGCGGGCAGCTGGTGTCCTGCACTCTAGAGATGTCACTGTGGCTCTCTCCTACCCAGTCCCCTCTCCGGGACATGGAATCATCTGTGCCAAGGGGATATGCCCATGTAGATCCTGCATCCTTTTTAGGCTACTCTTCAGAGAGTCTGGAATCTTCTGCACCAAGAGCACCAATCTGCTTCCAGTGGCTGTGAAGCCCTCTCCTCTAGGGCCACCCTTCCAAGGGCAGATCGTCTGGTTGATATCTGTGATCCGGAATTGCAAGGAAATCAGGTGGCTCTATTATGGGCTTCTCTCCACAGGATGGAGCTACCCAGTGTAAGCGCAGTGCCAGCTGGATTCACCCAGGACTGGAGTTCTGCCAACACATGATAAAAGGGGCAGTGGAGGCAGGACAGGAACAAGAGAGTGACTACACGCTGGCCCTTGAAACTGAAGTTGGAGAAAGAGGGAAATCAATGTGGTGTGGGGAGCCAGCCTCATAAACTCCGGCTCTGCAGTTCCACTTCTAGGAGGTTTTTTTTTTTTTTTTTTTTTTTTACTTATCATCATCATCATCATCATCATCATCATTATTATTATTATTATTTTGCAGTTTTTGGGTGGGGCTCAGTTTGAACCCGCCACCTCCGGCATATGGGGCCAGCGCCTTATTCCTTTGAGCCACAGGTGCCCCCCACTTCTAGGAATTTATCTGAAAAAGGCATCATGCTGCTGGCCGTACTTGCAAGGATTTTCTCACAGAATTATATAAATATTGAAACATTTGAAACAAGGCACATATTCTTTAGTTGAGTATTAGTTAAACAGAGTACAGTAATTCCATACAATGGAATGAATACTAGGCAGATGCTTGAATGCCTTTTTGGGAATTGTAGGGTATTGTCAGCTGTCTTCTCTGTCTTAAGGAGAAAGCCTGTTGGCAATGGGAGAGGAGGCGGCCACCAGAGAGAGGAGGGGCAGGAGATGTGCTGGAACCCTGGGAACCCTGATACTTTCATCTCTGGTGTCAGTTATGTTTAAATGAGCTCCTGCTGCTCCCTAGTTCTGTGAGCAGAGTAATTCTCTTTTGAATCATCTAGTTTGAATAAGGTTTCCTAAGTTTGCAATTCAAACAACCCTTCCATGGTCTGAATGTTTCTTTCCTACTCCTTTTATTTTTCAATTTCCTAAGGGGATGAATGTTTCTATTTCCCTCAATTCATATGTAGTAATCCTGTCCCCAAGGTGAGAATATTAAGAGGTAGGGCCTTTGGGAGGTGATGAGGTCTTGAGGATGGAGCCCTCATGAATGGGGTTAGTGCCCTTATGAAATAGACCCTAGGAAGCTGCCTTGCACCTTCCATTGTGTGAGGACATAGTGGGAAGGTGTGACTGTGAGGAAGGGGACCCTCACGAGACATGCAGTTGCCTTGACCTTGGACTTCTCAAACTCCAGAGCTATGAGAGATAAATTTCTGATGTTTATAAATCACTCAACCTCTGGTAAGTTGTCATAGCAGCTTGAACAGGCTAAGATAATCCCCAACTAAAACAGAAGTTGGTAACAGGAATGGGGTGTTAAAACTAGAATCTGGTCTGGCACAGTGGCTTGCACCTGTAATCCCAGCACTTTGGGTGCTGAGGCAGGTAGGTAACTTGAGCTCATGAGTTTGAGAACAGCCTGAGCAAAAATGAGTCCCCATCTCTAATAAAAATGAAAAAGCTAGCCAGGCATCGTGGCAGAGTCTGTAGTTTCCAGCTACTCAGCCTTAGCCTCTGGCTGAGGCAAGAAGATCACTTGAGCCCCAGAGTTTGAGGTTGCTGTGAGCTATGACTGCATGGCACTCTATCCAGGACACAGAGTAAGACTGTGTCTGAAAAAGGAAGGAAGGAAGGAAGGAAGGAAGGAAGGAAGGAAGGAAGGATCGATCTTATCATGTGGGTCTAGCAGAGGAGCTGTGAGGTAAGGCAGGTGGGCAATGTAATTATACACTAGGTAGATAAGTTGGTGTCAAACCATGGCTAGCTGCACTGTGAGAATTAGGTCATTTGATCACTGAAGTTGAACCTTTAGGTAAACTGGTAGAAAAATATCACAATATTGAAGTATTGACAACTTCATAAGGTTTCCCACCTTTTCTCTGAAGAATTTCTCTTTCCCTGTTTGCAGCAGTCCTAATGGTCCTGCTAAGCACAGGACCATTGTCACTAAGAGGCTGCCCTATCAGCCTGCCCTAAGGCTGTCTAAGAGGCTGCCTTATCAGCCTGTCTCCTGGGAAATATTACTTATCTCTAAAAGACATGGACACTTTTTAATATAACAATACCATTATGACACCCAAAATTATTAACATTTCCTTAATATCATCAAATGACCCGTCACTGGTCAATTTCAATTTTGAATTGTCTCATAAATGCTTTTTTTTTTTTTAGCATTATAAAAGTCAGGATTCAGAAATAAGATTCCTGGATATGACTTCCCAGGTCTCTTAGTTTGTAAGTAAGTCCCTCCAGCTCCCTTGTTTCTTCCTTGAGACAGTTGATTTCCCACCGTCTGGATTTTGCTGCTTAAATTCCTGAAGTGTAGGTGAACATGTCCCTCTGGCCTCTGTATTTCTTGAAGACTGGAGGGTGGGCTGAGACGCTTCATCAGATTCAAGTTTGATTTTGTCACAAGACAATTTCACAGATGCTGCTACTGCATCCTTCCATCTGGAAAAGCGGGATGCCTTGCGTTATCTCTTTTGTTGTGAACAACCATTAACGTTCGACGTCCACATTTATTAATTCATTGTAGGCTGAAAGAATTGGTTGAATCCCAACTTTAATGTTCCTTATCCATGTGCTAGCTGGAATGCTTCTTTATAAGGAAACTTCCTCTCAGCTACTATTTGGTTACTCAAATGCACAGTTGGTGTAGGAAAGGCAAGATAAATGCTTGATCCTCCCTCTTCATTTGCTCATTTTCAAAATGATACATCAATCCCCTAGCATCTTTCAACCATGACCAATTATTACTGTCATTGTTAATTACAGTCTATGAAGTATCATATCAACATTATTTTTAATGTGCTTCAAATTATTGCAGGTGTATTCAGGTCTCACATAACAGACACATGTATAACAGATCACTCCATCCAAAAACATGAGAAAACATTCATTTTGAGCACATACAGAACATTCTCCAGGATAGATCATATTTTAGGCCACAAAACAAATCTTAAGTTTAAGAATATTATAATCAAATCAAATATCTTTTCCAACCACAGGGGTATGAGACTACAAATTAATAACAGGAAGAGTTTCAGAAAATTCACAGTATGTAGGAATTAAACAATATGCTCCTGAACAACCAATAAAGCAGGGCAGAACTTTAAAAATACCTTGAGGCAAATGAAAATGGAAAGAAAGTGTTGAAACTTATGGGATGCAGTAAAAGTTCTAAGACAAAAGTTTATAGCAGTAAATGCCTATGTCAAAAAAGAGAAAAAAAGATCTCGAACAACCCAACATTGCACCTCAAGGAACTAGAAAAAGAGAAAGAAGCTAAGCCCAAAGTTAGTAGAAGGAAGGAAATAATAAAGATCAGAGCATAAAGGCTAGAAAGGCAATAGCAAAGATTGATGGAACTAGGAATTGTTTTTTTTTTTAAAGACAAAATCGACAAGCCTTGAAGTAGGCTATGGAAGAAAGAGAAAAGACTCAAAAACCAGAAAAGGAAGAGGAGGCATTACAACTGAAAGCACAAACCTATAAAGGATCATGGGAGACTGCTGTAAACAGTTATATGCCAAGACATTGGAAAACCTAGAAGAAATGGATTTATTCCTAGAAACACACAACCTAAAGACTGAATCACGAAAGAATAGAAGATCTGAACAGACCAATAACAAACAAGAAGACTGAGCCAGTAATACAATGTCTCCCATCAAAGAAAAGCCCAGGACCTGATGGCTCCATAGTTGAGTTCTACCAAACATTGAAAGAAGAACTCATACCAATCCTCCTCAAACTCTTCCAAAAAATTGAAGAGGAGGAAATATTTCCAAACTCACCTTATGAGGCAGTACCAGGACACTGTAACCAAATAAGAACACTAAAAGAAAAGAGAACTATAGAGCTACTACCGACCCATGATGAGCATAGGTTCAAAAACACTCAGCAAAATATAAGCAAACCAAATTCAGCAGCACATTGAAAGATCATTCATCATGATCAGGCGGGGTTTCTCTCTGGGATGTAAGGATGATTCAGTATATACGAATCAATGACTGTGATAGTCCACATTAATAGAATGAAGGTCATAAACCGTGAGATCATCTCATTAGATGCAGAACAAGCATTTGACAAAATGTAACATCTGTTCAGGATAAAATTTCTCAGCAAATTAGGTACAGGAAGAATAAATCTGATACAGTAAAGGCCATATATTGAAAGCCCAGGACTAAAATTAAACACAACAGTGAAAAGCTCAAAGCTTTTTCTTGAAGATCAGGAACAAGACAAGGATGCCCACTCTCAAAACTTCTGTTCAACAGAGTAGTGGAAGTCCTTGCCAGAATAAGTAGGCAAGAAAAAGACAGAAAAATTAATCTACTTTGGAAAAGAAGAAGTTGAACTGTCTACTTGCAGATGACATGATTGTGCATATGGAAAATCCTAAGGACTTCATAAAAAACTGTTAGAACAGATAAATGAACTCAGTAATACCACAGGGTGAAAATTAACATGCAAAAATCAGTAGCATTTCTGTATACTAACAATGAGCTGTCTGAAAAAGAAATTGAGAAAACAATACCATTTACAATAGCTACAAAAAAATCATTTACTTAGGAATAAATGTAATCAATGGCGTGAAAACGTGGCGCCTGTGGCTCAAAGGAGTAGGGCACCGGCCCCATATGCCAGAGGTGGCGGGTTCAAACACAGCCCTGGCCAAAAACTGCAAAAAAAAAAAAAAAAAGTGAAAAGATTTATACACTGAAACTAAAACACTGATGAAGGAAATCAACACACATAGAAACAGAAAGAAAATAATTATCTTTATTCATGGAATAATTAATACCATTTAAATATCCATACTTCCCAAAGATATCTACAGATCCAATGCAATGCTATCAAAATTCCAGGGATATTTTTTACAGAAATAGAAAAAAATAATCCTAAAATTCACGTGAAACTGCAAAAGATCCAGGAATAGTATAGCAATCATGAACATAAAGAATAAAACCAGAGGCATCACACTGCTACAGGCTGTGCCTGGTAGCTCATGCCTGTAATTCTAGCACTTTGGGAGGCTGAAGCAGGAGGATAGCTTGAGGGTAGGAGTTCAAGACCAGCCTGGGCAACATAGCAAGACCCCCGTCTCTAAAAAACAAAATAGAAAAATTAGCCAGGAGTGGTAGTGCATGCCTATAGTCCTACCTACTTAGGAGGCTACGTCAGGAGGATGGCATAAGCTCAGGCGTTTGAGGTTGCAATGAGCTATGCAGTGCATCCACTGCATTCTAGACTGGGTAACAGAGTAAGATCCTGCCAAAACAAATAAACAAACAAACCCAAACTACAAAGCTATAGTAACCCAAACAGCATGATTCTGAAATACAAAAAAGACACTTTGACCCATGAAACAAAACAAAGATCCTAGACATAAATGTATGCATTTATGGTCAATTGGTTTTTAGCAAAGATACCAAAAACACAATGAGGAAAAGACAGTCTCTTCAGTAAATGGCTTTGGGAAAACTAGATATTCACATGAAGAAAAATGAAATTAGATCCTTATGTCACAAAACATACAAAGACCAAGTCAAAAAGGATTAAAAACTTGAAACTGTAAAACTAGCCAGGCAAGGTGGCTCACATCTGTAATCCCAGCACTCTGGGAGGCTGAAGCAGGTGGATTGCTTGAACTCAGGAGTTTGAGCTACTGTCTCTACTAGCTAGGTTTTTCTGTCAGGTGCCTATGGTCTCAGCTTCTTGGGAGGCTGAGGCAAGGGATTGCTTGAGCCCAAGAGTTAGAGGTTGTGATGAGCTGTGATGACACAGCACTTGAGCCAGGGCAACAGAATGAGATTCTGTCTCAAATGAAAAAGGAAAGAAGGGAGGGTGGGAAGGGAGAGAGAGAGGAAGGAAGGAAGGGAGGAAGGAAGGAAGGAAGGGAAAGAGGGAAAGGGGGAGAGAGAGGAAGGAAGGAAGGAAGGAAGGAAGGAAGGAAGGAAGGACTGCAAAACTACTACAAGAAAGGCTAGAGGAAGGCCATGACATTTGTCTACAGTGGTCCTCAACCTTCCTAATGCCGCCACTCTTTAATACAGTTCCTCATGTTGTGGTGACCCCCAATATGGTTTTGGGGTCACTATAACATGAGGAACTGTATTAAAGGATCACGGCATTAGGAAGGTTGAGAAGCACTGGCTTATAGGAAGATTGATAGCATTACATGTGGGTATTGGAAAGTTATCAATGGCCTAAGCTACCACCCTAAGAAACAATAAAAAGAAGAGTAAACTGAACCTAAAGCAAATAGAAAGAAGGAAATAATAGTCAAAATTCATGAAATTGAAAACAGAAAAATAATAAAGAAAATATAAGAAAAAATATGTTCCTTGTAAAGGCTAATAAAATTAGCCTGTTTGATCAAGAAAAAAGAGAAGGGCAGCACCTGTGGCTCAGTGAGTGGGGCACTGGCCCCATATACCGAGGGTGGGGGGTTCAAACCCAGCCCCTGCCAAACTGCAACAAAAAAATAGCTGGGCATTGTGGCAGGCACGTGTAGTCCCAGCTACTCGGGAGGCTGAGGCAAGAGAATCACCTAAGCCCAAGAGGTGGATGTTGCTGTGAGCTGTGATGCAATGGCATTCTACCCAAGATGACAAAGTGAGACTCTGTCTCAAAAAAAGAAAAAAGGGAAAAGATGGATTAAGCACACAAAATATTATAATATAAACCTTAGACTTCAAAATGATAAGGGAATATTTTAAATAACATTATGCCTATATAGTTGACAAAAAAGAAATGAATAAATTGCTTGGAAGACACAAATTTCTTAAGCTCACCAAAGAGAAAATGAATAAGCATTCCTTAAAAGTTGAACTAAATAACAACAGGAACCTGCATACCCAGACAAAAACATGGAAGTGAAGATCTGAACCCAAGAAATCTGACTCAAAGGTCCTGTTCTTTACCCCTAAACTGTCTTGCTTCTGGGCTTCTGGTGCAGAGTTTGTCAAGCATTTTCTCCCTGGAGCTTTAGTCCTCCCACCT
>CAUYPK010151573.1:0-10194 GCA_963574355.1 Loris lydekkerianus
AGCATGGCCTATAGAGGAGGAGATGGGCCCAGCCAGCCTCTCTCAGCTACATTCTCTCGGGTTAGCCCTGGAGGTCTTTCCACATTTAGAACACGCACCCATAATATATGCATGGTATCTGACTTTTTCTACCCAAATATGGGAGGTGTGGAAAGCCACATTTACCAGCTCTCTCAGTGCCTGATTGAAAGAGGGCATAAGGTTATAATTATCACCCATGCTTACGGAAATCGAAAAGGCATCCGTTACCTCACTAATGGCCTCAAAGTCTATTACTTGCCTCTGAAAGTCATGTACAACCAGTCTACAGCCACGACCCTCTTTCACAGTCTACCATTGCTCAGGTACATATTTGTTCGGGAGAGAGTCACGATAATCCATTCACATAGTTCTTTTTCTGCCATGGCCCATGATGCTCTCTTCCACGCCAAGACAATGGGGCTTCAGACAGTCTTCACGGACCATTCCCTTTTTGGATTCGCTGATGTCAGCTCGGTGCTTACAAACAAGCTTCTAACTGTGTCTCTTTGTGACACAAACCACATCATTTGTGTCTCTTATACTAGTAAGGAAAATACTGTATTAAGAGCAGCACTGAATCCTGAAATAGTGTCCGTCATTCCCAATGCTGTAGATCCTACTGACTTCACTCCAGACCCATTTAGAAGGCATGATAGTATAATAACTATTGTTGTTGTCAGCAGACTTGTTTACAGAAAAGGTAATGAAATGATAGCTATAATTGCATTGCAGATTTTTTTCACTGTAGAAAGCTGTTGAATACTTGTATATAATGATTGTTTGGCTTTTCGCTTTGTTCATGGTTTAATAACTACTTCTGCATTAAATATAGCAAAGAAAGTTCTAATATTGGTTTATATTGGGTGAGAAATTTTTAGGATTGTGGTGAATGCTGCCCCCAACCTTTGATGTTTTAGTGGTTACTAAAAAATAAAAATAACCTGATGCTGTGTAACTGATCAGGTGTTTTTAAAAATTAAAACAACCCTGTACATGTGGTAAGAAGTAAAGGGCAGGGCGCACCACATGGCCTTTTCTTTCTGGTTGCAAAAGTAATGTTTTTTCATTGCATATACTTTGAAAACTAAGAAAAGCTCAAGGATGAAAACTAAAATCAGCTATAACTGTGTTATTCAGAGATGACCCTAATGAATGTTTTGATTTGTAGCTTTCCTATCTTTTTTATGCATATGTGCCTATACTGCAAATCAGTGGGCTTATTCTGTACTTAAACTGTTTTGTTCCTTGCTTGCTTCATTTAATCATATGTAAGACATTAGTAACATTGGCAGGTAAGTGATGAAGAAAAGAGGATTAGATGGCCTAGGACCACATTGTTGCTCTGTCTTGTATGATCAAGGACTAGTTACTTAACGTTTCTAAGTCTCAGTTTTTCCTTTGTATAACTTAGGTGATAATGGAAACCTCCTGAGGGTTCAGTGATAGTTCCTATAAGCTGATAGTCCAGTGTGTATCTGATAGGTGTCCACTGTTTTCAAGGAGGAGGTTTTTAGTCTCTGTAGTACTTAGTGGACACTGCAGTTGAATTTGTGGAGGCTTGTTTACTAAAAGTCTGAAATAGTTTGCTTATTAGAAACAAAATTGTCTTCTAGATGCTATTTGACAAGCTGTCCAGTAATCAAAAATTCCATTTCATGTAGGGAATCACTAAAAAATCATATATAACCCCCCTTAAATATTTGAATTTAACTCAAAATATTAATACACTAAGTTGTCAGTAGTTTGGTGTAGGCTTTAAGTACTGGTCCACTGATTTCAGCTGCATCCTCTTGCACAATGGCTTTCACAAAGCACGATCTACCGTTGTCACTCTGGGTTTCTTTTAAGTGTGATGAGAACCTAAAGGTGTATGAAGCAATGTGCTTCTGAAGTTTTGTCTTCAGTTTTGTACAGTGGACACCCCCTAATCTGATAAGAACCTTCCCAGCGACGTTCCTTTGTTGGATATTTCAAACTGTTCAGCTTGGTTTTCATAGAAACTCATTTTACCAGTTTATGCATCATTTCATTAAATTACCCAGCGTAGCTGGAATCGAACGGGTTGGTGAACAAATGCAACTCATGGTTGGTAAGGGTGAAGCTCTGCAGTGGACCAGTGTATTAGGGAGTGGCCTAAAATCTGGGCGTGGGCCTTGGTCAGTATACGTTTGGAATGGAGAGGCTTGGTTGACCTAGTAGTTCGTTTAAGTGGAGATTGGTGAGAAAACTGCATTTTCCAAGGTAAAGGCAATGATGTGATCTCAGTCTTTAATTAAGGAGATGTGAATGGACCAGCATTCTGTGTTCTGAATCCCTCTTGGGACACTGGTGATATGTTTGTTGTCACTTAGAAAATGTGCCTAATTTTTTTTTTTAATCAAATAGCATGCCTGTGAGACAGCTAGCTAAGAAAGGGTATGATGCATGTGTGATTGAAGATCAGCAAAATTACCTACTCATATACAAAGACTAAACCTGTTACCTTTACTTCACTAATGTGGAATTTATCCAGCTGAACTAATCACCAGTGGAGCGAAGGTATGGCCTTTCCTGCTTTCCATTCAGTAACTTAACAGATAATTTGTTGAACTCTCTCCCCAAAATAACATTCTGAGAAAGAATGACCATGTCCATAGCCCAAAGTGAGTAGTTGGATTAATGGTCCATTACTTATTTTCAAATTAATATCCTCAGGAGGTGTTCATTAGACCAGATGTCAAAGGCCCACTCGTTTTATGTGAGAGAGAGGTTAGATCAAAATTCTCCTTGCCCAGGTTTTTTGCCTGGCTTCTTCCTGAGCCGCTTTCTCTCCAGCCTGTTTTGCTCCCAGTCAGGGTTTGCCAATGTTCTGTGCATGTGCAGCCGTGCTCCTCCTCCTGCTATGGTGATGACAACTCAGTTTGTATTCTGCAGTTGAAAAACCTGTGTATAGTGCAGAACCTCACTTGACCCTCCCAACAACTATAGGGTAGATGTTATCTGCATGTAAAAAAGAAACTGAATCTCAGAGAGGGTAAGTAACTCACCCAGGTTGCACAGTAAGTAACGGAGAAGACAAACATGAGTCCTGCTCTTGAGTTAAGCTCTCCTGTTCCTCCACCTCTGCCTGTCTAGCCACTGTTATCCTAGGTATATAGATGAGAAATTTCTTTTAAATGTTGTTAGAAAGTTTGAATTGGAATTTCCGTTGCCTATTTTGTGTGATATAGCAATTGAAAGTCTCTGTATTTTCCACTGTGCTACACTCTTTAGAGGTACCTGGATAATTTTTTATAATGGAGACAAAACCTTTTATTCTTAGAATAAAATTGTAGGGCACAGTGGCTCATGCCTGAAATCCTAGCACTGTGGGAGGCCGAAGCACATGGATTGCTTGAGCTCACAGGTTTGAGACCAGCCTGAGCCAGAGCAAGACCCCATCTCTAAAAATAGCTGGGTGCCTGTAGTCCCAGCTACTTGGGAGGTTGAGGCACGAGAATTGCGCAAGCGCAAGCGTTTGAGGTTGCTGTGAGCTGTGACTCCACAGCCCTCAACCCCAGAGTAACTGAGTGAGACTCTGTCTCAAAAAAGAAAAAAAAAGAATAAAATTGTAGATCATTGATAATATTAATCAGTTCTAGTTCTTATAAGATGCTTGTCAGGATTCAGTGACATAATGCATTTAAAGTATGTTGCCTGACATAGTAGGCATTCAGTTAAGGTAGCTGTTTTCAGCAGTTATGATTATTTGCCTATGTTAATATTTTTTTGTTTGAAGATTGAGCTCTTAAGCTTGTGTGAGAGAGGAGAAAGAAAGAAAATGAAAGGAAGGAATTGTAGGTGGCTAAATGTTATGTCATTACCTTACCTTCTGGTTTATCTAGAAATTCAATCAATGAATTTGGTAATAGACTTGCAACAAAGATAGCTAAGGTTTTATTGAGAAGCCGTTATAATTAGAAAAGCTGTATGTAAATTTATTTTTGATGCATGCAAACATATCTTGAAAATACCAGCAGAGTTTACTTAATGATTCCTACTTTGCATTGTTTAATAAAAATGACTATATATATATATAATTTTTCTTTCCCACCATCTATTTTATAATATGCCTGTTTGGGGGAAGATTGATGTAAGAAATGCAATTCTTGTGTGTGTACATATTTTTTAAATTAATAAACTTAGCTCTAAGTGGATTATTTTGTGTTTACTTTTACTTTTTAATGCGCATGATTTGTAATTGTTAATGAACTAAATTCCCAGATATTGTCAACATTGCCATCACTTTGGATAGCCACAACTTTTTCAGACTAGTAGAGCATGATTTACTTTATCGCTTTATATTACCTGAGACTGCATTTGCATATTATAAGAAAGTCATTTTTTAAAAAAGAAACTAAGATGCATCTTTTCGTTCCATGGACTGTGATGGTCTGTCAGTTTAGGTCCTTCCACCTTACCCCCATTACAGGAAAGTGGTCTTTAGCTTGTTTGGATAGATTATTGTTTTAAATTTTGCTAATACCATAGTGTTCACTGTAAAATTCTCTGTACAAACTGAGTTTTGAATAAAGAGGAGGCAACAGGCGGTGCCTGTGGCTCAAAGGAGTACGGCTCCGGTCCCATATACCGAAGGTGGCGGGTTCAAACCCAGTCCCAGCCAAAAAAAAAAATAATAATAAAGGACACAACAGACTTTGTTGCTTAACTTTTTCCTGTGGCAGGAGGTAGAGTCATAGACAGGTAGAATTTTATAGCTGAAAGATACTTTAGGTACATAGGTCTCTTCATTTTGCAGGTCAGGAAACTTCCCATGATCAAAGGGCTCATTCGTAGAAAAGCTGGATCAATACAAAGATCTCCAGTCAGCTGCCTGCTCTAGAGAAAGCTAACTAAAACCTTAACCACTAAAAAGACCTTTGTCATAGAAATAGGCAATGCATATACACAAGTGAATAACAGAGTGAGTGTGTTGAAATGGAGCAAAATAGTTTCATTTGCGGTGTGTGGAAGTAACAATGCGCGTCGAGTTCTGTCTCTTCAAGAACTGCAACTGGTGGGGGACACTGGCAGTTTGTGAACAATTCCACCCTCCTGGGAAAGTTGTAAGACATTTGGTTTCTCTACTTTTATTCCAAAGTGAGTGGATTCTCAGTTCCGATAAATTTTTTTAAGTTTAAATATCAATTATCTCCAATATTCAACTTTATATTTTCAGGAACCGATTTGCTCAGTGGTATAATACCTGAACTCTGTCAGAAATATACAGATTTAAATTTCCTAATTGGAGGAGAGGGACCAAAGAGGATCATTTTGGAAGAAGTTCGGGAAAGGTACCAGCTACATGAGAGGTATTGATGGATTCTATATTGTCTTAAGTGGGAAAATATTAATTATCTATATTTGATTTTGACTTCATGCCTACCTTAGGTATGCTGCTTCTCCTGTGTGTAATTGATATAAAAATATAATGCAAGACCTGCATTTAAAGAAATTTATGTAAAATAGGAAACCTAGTTCAAGAATATACAATTTTAGGCTGGGCGTGGTGGCTCATGCCTGTAATCCTAGCACTCTTGGAGCCTGAGGTGGGTGGGTCACTTGAGTTTGGAAGTTCAAGACCAGTCTGAGAAAAAGCAAGACCCTATCTTTACTTAAAAAAAAAAAAAAATTAAAAAATAGCCAGGTGTTGCGGCGAGCCCCTATAGTTCCAGCTACTCTGGAGACAGAGGCAAGAGGATCTCTTGAGCCTAAGAGTTTGACGTTTCTGTGAGCTATGACACCACAGCACTCTACCCATAGTAACAGAGTAAGACTCTGTCTCTTAAAAAAAAAAAATCCACATTTTTTTTCCATTAACCCAATATTATTTGATTTTGGGGGGCAATTGTTGGAGGCACCACATAATCCACAAAAAATCAACTGTTTTGATTGGAAACATTTGTAGATTTCCAGGCCATACTGTGTTGTGATTTAAATAGCATGACTCAAATCATCTAAGTTGCCTGCACATACATATTTGGACAGGTCTCATCCTCAGTTACAACATAACACATAAGGTGTGTATGTGTGAAGCATCACTTTTAAAGGGGTCTTCCTGTTTAGAAGTTTTAGTTTAACATTTAATCATCAAAATATATTCATATTTTCATTACATGCAAACTAGTTTTGGAAAAGATGAAATTTGATATGTATAACAAAAGTTAGAAATATGTTCACTGTAGGAGTTCTAACCCAATACCTTTATAAGGCTGTTCCTGTTAGATCAGTGTTTCGTGATACTCATTTTTTGAGGTGGAAAACATTAGCACCAGTAGGAATCTAAGTGTGATATAAATAGAAGACTTGGCTTATAAATTTATTTTTTTTGTAGTATGATTTTTCACTCCCTTTTTTCTTTCCCTCTCATTTAAAAAAATCAGGGTGCGTCTTTTGGGAGCTTTAGAACACAAGGATGTTAGAAATGTCTTAGTTCAAGGACATATTTTTCTTAATACCTCCCTTACCGAAGCATTCTGCATGGCGATCGTGGAAGCAGCCAGTTGTGGTTTACAGGTAAAAAGCTTTGAAGGTATATATTGTTGGGATTTATGTGTTTGTATTTTGAAAAATAACGAGACATTCCATAATAATTTTTAAGCTTTTGTGTATCTTCCTGACATATGATTGTGGTAGAACATGTTTTCTTTCTTTCTTTTTAAGGTTGTAAGTACCAAGGTTGGTGGAATTCCTGAGGTGCTTCCAGAAAATCTTATTATTTTATGTGAGCCTTCAGTAAAATCTTTGTGTGAAGGGTTGGAAAGAGCTATTTTTCGACTGAAGTCGGGGTCATTGCCAGCTCCAGAAAATATTCATAACATAGTAAAGACTTTCTACACCTGGAGGAATGTTGCGGAAAGAACTGAAAAAGTATGTCCTGTGCTGAGAGAAGATTGTGTCTGAATTCTCATGTGAGGTGTCATGTACACGTTTGCTTTTTCTTGCATACAGGTTTACCATTTCTGTTCTATTGCTTAAGTTTATGAAATCACTTCCAAATGAAAAGAAACAAACTATGCATTATGTTTAGTACACACGCTGGGCTGAGTGTCTAGTGAAATTGCATTTACTATCTGAAAATAGCAGTAATGCAGTCTAGCCCCCGCATCAAACTTGGTATAAAAAAAGTTACACAATTTTCTAGAAGTTAACAGTGATTGGAGACAAAACTAGTAATAAAATCTACTCTTAATCATTTTCTTGAGGCTGTTTATAATTCTAAAGCATAGGAACTATATGGTTTTGCCAATTGTGGCAACTTTATAACTTGTGAATATTTAATTCAGGCTACTTCCTAAACCTTTTGCGGCACTTTTGCTAACTACTGTGATTTTCTTCAGGAAAAGGATTTTTGCATCTTTGGGCTGATTGAGAACATAAGTTAGAATTCAAAATGTACGTGATAAAAGTTGGAAAAATGATCACAAATAAAAAGCAGCAATGGAGAATTTCCAAAAGGACAGGAACAGGAAATAGATTAACACCCTGAGGTAGGAAGTACAGTTGTGGGAAATGGTTCCTGACTTTGAGTTAGGGACTTCATTTATTCTACTCAGTTTTGTCCTTTATGTCCTTTTCATGACTTTCTCTGCCTCATGCCTCTCATCACCATCTAACAAGCTGAACAGAAATAACTTGGGTTCTTAGAATGTAGAAATTGTGAACCAGAAAGACAGCCAGTGGCACGTGGAGAAGGTAGTGGTTTAGGGCAATATGTATCCAGAGTTTTTAGACTTTACTGTTCTTATTTGGCTTCAATTGTAAATGCCAGTACCTAAGATGAACCCATATTTGAATATGAGTTCAAAAAAGCCCTATCTCTAAAAATTGCTATATATATATATGTTCCATTGAAATAGGAGATATTTGAAACCAACTTTTTTTTTTTTTTTTTTGAGATAGTCTTACTCTGTCACCCTGGATAGAGTTCTGTGGTGTCATAGTTTACAGCAACCTCAAACTCTTGGGCTCAAGAGATGCTCCTGCTTCAGCCTCCTGAGTAGCTGGTACTATAGGCACCTGCTACAATGTGTGGCTAGTTTTTTCTATTTTCAGTAGAGATGGGGTCTCACTCTTGCTCAGGCTGGTCTTGAACTCCTGAGCTCAAGCAATCCACCCACCTCCGCCTCGCAGAGTGCTAGGTTTACAGGCATAAGCTACCATGCCCAGCCACTGAAACTAGCATTTTTGACCGAAATATTTCTGAGTTATCCTTACCTTTTAAAAATCTGGTACTGTCTCCATCCATGTGAAATGGCTGCCTTTTCCTTTGGAAATTGGAGTATGGCCCTGATTACCTGTTGGAAGTGCATGTCAGTGTCACCTGGGTATCCTTTTAAGACTCTGTACACTCCATCATCATGTCTTCCTGCCTCCCCAACCACTCCCTGGAGTCTTATGTGATTCTTGAGGGTCAGAAGTGAAATTTGGGGTGTGGTTGGTGGGGATATTTGGTGAGACAGGGTTTTTTGGTGATACCACTCTGCTGGAAAACCAGAGCACTGGATGTTGTGACTTTTATCTTCTTTATTGACAGCATATAAACCTCAGAAGTATGAGCCATTATAGGTCATGAATTCAGAGGGCAAATATGGTAACAGTTTGTTAAAGGAGCTAGTTGGGATTTTTTTTTTTTTGTAACTACATACTTTCTTTTAGTTATGTTTAAAATAATAGTAAAACATCTATTTTTTTCTGTTTTATACTCTGGCTATAGTATACATTTAGAAAAATGTAAATCCTTGTCTATAATGAATTGTCATTAGGAGGAAATTGTTACTTTATCACTTGAGATCATAAATAAAGTAATTGAAGTAATTGACCTGAAATAAAGATGGACAGACAGATCAGTTTGGAGTTGTTCTTGTAACTTGAGGACATTCTGTTCTTTTTCAGGCTCTTCCTTTTAGTTTAATTGTGCTGTCTAGAAAATTGATTATGAAATTAAATTGGAGTTCATGCTGTAAACGTTCTTTTTCAGTTATAGTTCACCAAGTCTTAGTATAATTCTCAACATAATTCTGATTAACACATTTGTGTTCAAAATGTTCTCAGGATAGAAGAGCTGGATGTAAATATACTGTACTTTTCAAAGGTTTTTGACCTGTAGAACTTGCACTGCACATTAGAACTTTCTTGAATTCCAAAGGAGACTATTATAGGTCTTATATGTGAGACTGAGCACAAGTAATGCTCAAATGCAATTAAAAGAACAAATGCTGGCCCATTTGATGTGTTCTAAATAAGTATGTCTAAAGATCTTTGTTAGTATTTTTAGAGTTTGGTGCTTAGCAGTCTTTTTAAAAAAGTAGGCCATCTACTAACAGTTCTCAACAATGAACTTTATTTCATTTGCCAGTGTTTGACCTATAGCATCTACTAAAATTTCCCCTTTCCTGTCTTTCATTTGAGATCCATGAAATGTTTCTGTATCTGCTCACTGTTCGTGCCCAGAAGCATGAATGGCTTCACGCACTGCTGAAAGAGCCTCTGTGTATCTAGCAGCACCCTAGATTGTAGTTCTCTGATTGTGGTTGATGCCTACCAGGAGCCAGTGAGAGCTGTCTTAGCTGAGTCAAGGAATATTCAAAGGCCAATCCTGCCTCAGCACTGCCGAATTAAATACCACCCCTTCTGTGGCAACCTGAAAAGCTGTCTAGACTTTGCAGGACCTTGGAATTCTAGGCGAAAATCGATGGTGGTCGCCTAAGGGAGAGGAACTGTGGCTTATTCTTTGTATCACATGGTGTCTAGCCGCCTTTTGTCCAGGATAAGTGCCCATTAAGGTTGAATCCAGTGGCAATCATTATTGTGATTGAGTTTGTTCAGGACATCGTTACTGTAACAACAAAATGTGAGTGATTTCTGTTTGCAAGTATTTCTAAAATGTTCCTGCAAGAGTGGGTCGTTGTTTGGTATGGGGCAGGTGATGGGTCCGAGTGCTCATTCTTGGCTTCTCTCCTGCCAGGTGTATGACCAGGTGTCACTGGAAGCTGTGTTGCCAATGGAGAAACGACTGGACAGACTCATCTCTCACTGTGGCCCAATAACAGGCTGTATTTTTGCTTTGTTGGCTGTTTTCAACTTTCTCTTCTTCATTTTCCTGAAATGGATGACTCCAGATTCTATCATTGATGTTGCAATAGAT
Organism: Loris lydekkerianus; assembly: GCA_963574355.1. Taxonomy (NCBI): domain Eukaryota; kingdom Metazoa; phylum Chordata; class Mammalia; order Primates; family Lorisidae; genus Loris; species Loris lydekkerianus. The sequence goes on from CAUYPK010151573.1 coordinate 10,187, forward strand.
GGCACTGG